>JAQZBX010000640.1:0-69206 GCA_029593785.1 Cabassous unicinctus | reverse complement strand
GTACTTTCCATCAGCACCCCTTTGGCTGACTAATACACTATCTGTGTTTTATATACTTTAATGTTCTTTTACTTTTTGCAAATTTTTATCTTTAAATCTAATGAAGGGGGTCATCATGACCAGAAAAAGATGCTAATATGATATTTTAAGGAACTCTATACCAACAAATTAGACAATCTAGATGAAATGGACAAATTCCTAGAAATGCACAAACAACCTGCATTGACTGTACAAGAAATTCAAGAACTCAAACAAAACAATCACAAATAAAGAGAATGAATCAGTCCTAAGAAGTCTTCCAAAAAAATAAAATTGTGGATGAGTTGGCTTCACAGGTGAACTCTACCAAACAATTCAGGTGGAAATAATACAAATCCTGTTGTCTCTTCCAAAGTATTGAAGTGGAGGGAAAATTACCAATCACATTTTATGAAGTTAATATCATCTCAATAACAAAGCCAAATAAATATACTACAAGAAAAGTACAGACTAAGCTCTCTAATGAACATAGATGCAAAAATTGTCAACAAAATACTGCCTACCAAATCCAACAACATTTTATAAGAATTATACCATGATTGAGTAGTTTATTCTTTATATGCAATGAATTCATGAATCATATGACTGCATGCATGAATCTTGAGGACCTTATGTTGAGTAAAGCCACACAGACAGAAAAGTAAGTATGTTATGAAAGATACTAGATAAAAATACTACATGTTGTTTGACTATCTATATAAAATGTAAAACAAAGAAATATGCAGATAGGAATAGATTAGAAGTCACATATGGAAGGAAAAGGATAGAGAGATTGAGAGGGGACTGCTCAGGGGTATGTGTTTTGTTTTTTTTTTTTTGGCTGTTTGTTTTTGTTTTGTTGTTTTTTTACTTCCTGTTTATTTGTGCTGTAATGTAAATGCTCTAATCTTGATAAAAGTGATGCACGCCCAACTCTGAGATTACACCATATATCACTGATTGTACTCTTTAGATGGATTGTATGTTTTTTTATCAGTAAAATTGATAAATTTTTTACACATTTCAGCTAATCAGAAGAACTATGCTAGTAAACAGCATAGATATCCTGTCCTGAAAGGCAGTGCCAGAAAAAGAAGTCATGGAAAGCTTAATCTAGAGGACCAAAAGAAAATTCCACATCATGGACAGAGATGAAAACACAAACAGACAGTGTGTGTATAAATGTATATAGCTTCAGAGAATGCCAGATAAAACTTTCAATGTACAATTGAAAACATTCTCAAATACCTTAAAAAGTTAGATTCTGGGGCAAATAGCATTATTTTCATAGCCTCTTGGGGTTTGTATTTAGTGTGGAAAGGGCAGGATGGCATATGAGCCAGGTTAAGATGTGGATAATACGGAACAAGACCCAAATACTCACAGAAACAGAAGCTAATCTTGTCCATAAACCCTTCACTTGGGTTTGTGGACAAACCTGACAGATTCTTCGAAAGAACAAGCAAAACCTGCATCCTCGTTCAATTTTCTCTGATATTTAGCATCTCTAAGCCAGAGCTTCCTACACCACAGGACAAGGAGCTGACACAGATGATAGTGAAGGTCGTTTCACGTAAATCTTCGTTTAACATAAATGTTAAGACAGAGGACATCAATCTTGCATCACGTCTTTGGTCATTTAACTGTTCCTATGTTTGACCATTATTTTTAAGTTATGTGGAGGAAAAATGCTATTGTTTTTCCCACTCTGAAAGAAATAAATGAAGTAACTGAGTATAACTCATCCTAAAATTTAAATTTACCTTTATTGTCATTATACCAGTTTAATAACCAGCTTGTCTGCATTGTGAATACTCTACCCTCACCCTTCCTTTTCTCCATCCACTGAAATGAATTACTCTTCACAAAGGAATGTTTCAGATTTTAAACTAGAAATTTTTTTTCTTTCCCAGTAGATTTTTTCTGGGTAGCAAGAATAAGTTATAAGGTGACAACTAATTCTGTCTGTTTATTTGGCAGGGGCAGATTTACCTTTAAGTTGGTTGGTCAAAATATGGAGAATGACAGTCTTGAGGGAAAGAACTGAGGGAAGGAATTGACTCTGCTTGGGAAGGAAATCAAGAAACATAGGTTCTTGGAAGAGTGCTTACAACTGAGCAGAACAGGTGTAAATCTTGAGAAAAAAAGATGAGAGATTTAGAAGCCCCCGCCTGGGTCCTGAGGAATTAATAATTAATAATAGAATAAGTTCAAAGGCTTTCCTGCTTATCTCTGTTATCAGATTTGAACACCTGCTGTGCTCATGTTTATATGTTCCTTTTCTCTGGGCAGGTAGTGAGCCCAGGTACAGGTGCCTCTGCCTATTATGAGAAGTTGGAGACCTTGAGAAATTCAAGTGAAGATCTTCCCAGTAAATCAGGCTTTGATCCTGCTAGTCTAACTTCTGCAGTTATCATTATTCAGTTGGCATGTCCATAAACACACACACACACACACACACACACACGCACACACACACTGCTTCCCTTTTAAGCATATCACAAGCCTCATCAAAACTATGTAATATTTACTGTTTGTCCAGGTAAAACTCCCCATTATCTTTTGTTCTCCAGCAGTAATTCTCACTCACATCTATCACAGCATCGAGGATGTGGTTCCTTAAATAGTGCTGTTTATTTCTCTCATGAAATGAAAACTCACACAAGTGTCCAGCCCTGCTTGACTCGTTCTTTCATCTCCAGAAGTAATTCATTGAAGATCTGTGGAAAGTCAAAATTAAATAAATCTTATACCCAACACATTCCCCCTTTTCCACTCTCCCCTACTAATAATATTTTACATGTGCATGCTACATTTGTTACAATTGATGTACAAATATTGAAATATTACTACTAAGCATTCATGGTCAATGGTTTACTTTATGGTTTATATTTTGCAGTATACAGTTGTGCAGGTTTTGATGAAATTTAAAATGGCCTGTATCCATTATTGCAAGATCATGCAGAACTATTCTAATGCCTTAAAAATACCCTATATTTCATCAATTTTATTCTACCAATCCTCTCCCCTTGAAACTTATGGTAACCCTGTCCATGGAACCAGGGGGGAGGGTTAGAGGAAGGATCAGGTGAACTCTGTGGATTTGCAGGTTTGTGGTTAAAATGATAATGGTGGGAGTGTACTTTTAGAAAATATGGCAGAGTAGGATTACTGATGCAAGGAATTGGGGATGGGGGAATATGTGGGATAGAGGGCACCTGGGGCATGCTTCTATGGAATATGAAAGTGTTCATCTTGTTATAGGATGTTATTAGTGGTTGGACACCCACACAATAAACAAAAAAATATTAAACTCCCATCCTGGGGAGACCTGCTATGGTCTCAATTAGAGGGACAAGAATCTCTCATGAACATAGGCAGAGTCTAATGAAAGAAATCAGACCAATAAGTTAAGACCTCAATATTATTGCAAGTAACTATGAATTTTATTCATAATTTGGTTTTTTAAATGCATGCATAAACTGGAAGATGGCATCCTAAATAAATCTTCTACTTTAATTTGTTTCCTTACGAAAACAATAATATCCAGTGCAATATTCACTTTGGGTGCCCTCTCATCATAAAAGATATCTTGTTACTAGCAGGGCACTACCCTAACTAGGTTGGTCAAAAATCAGGTTTCAAATTCTGTCTCATTTGAAAGTGTGTCCATTAACACTGAAGACTGACTCTCTGGGAAGCTTCCAATGAGAAACAGGGATGCACTACAGAAATCAATTTTTGCACTTACACCAGTGATTCATGTAAATTCCTTTTTAGGATATGTCTAAGATATTTTTCTTGGTCAATTGATCATAGATACTAATCCTGGGGTCTGTGGAGGGGGCTGAGTGAGATATGCAGCATCATCTGACATAGGGGTCTCAACATTTAATTCAGGAAGTCCTCAGGCCTAAATTCAGATGTATCGCTTCTATTTTTCTATGCATTGTTATTGGCCAGAAAATATGACTTTGTAAATATGAGAGTCCAGTTCAGGAGGGGTGCTTATTGCATGTACTCTCTTAGTTTCCCATGATCAGGTGCTCAAGTCTTCGAGGAACTAATAGTACTGATTTTTTAAGGGCAAGTAGTACTCTGGCATAGGCATCATCTCTTTGTTCTAGAAACCTGGGTGTGACTCTGCCAGAGGCTCTCTCTAGCATCCTTATCATTATGGACTCTTTTGGGACCACTGGATTTGGTGAAACCTCCAGTCAATGTTAATACAGCTTGCCTTGTCTATTAGGTCAACAACAGATTCTTTAGGACACATTGAAGTCTAATGGATTTCCTGTCATCCTTCAGACAAGTTCTTGAGCAGTGTTTCCAAGTGTGGTATATATTTCCCCTAAAATCCAAAACATGAAAACATGCTCATTCCCTTTTACCTATGAGTATGTAGGACAATGAACAAGATATTTTATATCTTATAATGATTATTTCTGCATTCTCTGAACTATTGATATCTTAGAACCTGCAGCGATTTGGCAGGTCTTTGAAGCTCTGTAGAGTTTATCTCCCACATTTTGGCAAAAATATATGTTAACATGATGTTTAACGGGTTTTATTTTACTTAATCTTTAGCTCCAACTAGCATAAATGTCATCATCTGTAGAAGTAGTTATGTGGGTTTCTGTGAAATGGCATGATGATCAAGGAAACTGCAAACAATTTTTTGAGAGATATCAAAATATCTATGGGGTAAGTTGGTAATTTTGTGTTACTCTATTTCTACGTCTTAAAAAAAAGATTTTTTCATCTTTAAACATGATCGTTAATGGAACACATTCACAAGAACAAAAATGACATACCAAGTTTCAAAATATGTGTGATTTATTCCAGCAAAGATATTCCATCTGGCAAAGTTGTTACATTAAGGGCTTCCCCTGAGATAACTATTTGGCCATCCACAATTATATTCCACATGACATATGATTTTCAAGAAAAAAACACAGACAAAATAACTGAGGATATGTTGGAGGCTCTGATTCTTATAAACGGCAGGCGAATTAGTGGAAATTTAACAAAAGATGCAGTATTTGTTCTCTACCACCTAGATGATAAGATTAAATTTCAGAGGCTTTTATTTGACGCTTCCTACTAAATTAGCTTTTGCTCAGCATTTCATAATAATGTTACTAATGAGAAGTATCTGCAAATGGCTAAGTGTATCTATCTTTACTGTTCTTCTGGGACTTAATAACCATAGTGAAGATCCTTATAATATTTGCCTACTGGGAAATGACATTGCTCCAGTCCCCTCTGCAATTGCTGTTTCAGAGGTATGGGAAAATAAACTTTTTCTCCCTCTTCCCACAGGCAGAAACAGGCAGTAGTATCAGTGGAACTGGTCAGTGATTTGATAATCCTTCCCACCTTGGGATGCAGGAAGCACTCTTGGATTTTACCTCCAGATTAATTTCTTGAGATTCAAGGACAACTGGAGCCACTACCAAAACCACTTAGGTTTCAAACCCTGCCGTCTCCTCATGTCAGCTGGACAGAGTAGAGAGTTGTGCCTCCACCCTCACTCAAAACCAAGAGATTGAACGAGTTCCCGTGAATCAGGATTAATCACTACTCTTCCCATATGTCCCATTCCTGGATTCAGAGATTCTCAATGGAGTGCTGTACTCCTGCCTCCAACCAGCATCATCGTAGCAGAAGGTGGTGGGAGACATGGCAACTCAGCACTACTATCACACTACTCAGTGTGTCAATAGGGACAGAGTGTAGCTGAGTTCCAACATTGCCTGGCATTGACAAGACATGGAAATGGTGGGAGAGAGGGTTAGAAAACATTCTAATTCCCTTTCTCCTGTCAGGTAGCCATGGGGCTAAGTGGAATACTTATCTTATAAGAACATTTGTAGAAGACAAGGCAGTTGTCATGAATCAGATTTTGGAATTTTCTGACAAACATTTTGAAGCAGATGTCTTAAAAATATTTTATAAAGCATTTAAGAATTCCCTTTGGACAAAAGAAGAAATAGAAAACCTCATCAAAGAAATGGAAATTAGAAAAACAGCAATATAAAAAAGGAACTGAAAAAAACATAATAAATGAAATGATTTCACAGGATGGGCTCATAGTAGAGATTACAGAGGATAATATCAGTACACTGGCAGACAGATCAATAGAATTTACTCAATCTAAAAATATGAAAAACAGAATGAAATTTTTTATCATCTCAGAAATCAGTTGGTACTGAAAGTATATTTGGAAAAATTTACTGAAAAATGCCTAAGTTTGTTGCAAGACACAAGAGATCCAAGATGCTTAGTGGATCCAGTAAAAGGAACCCCCCCAAAATACTCCATAGGAAGACATTAAAATTAAACTTCTGAAAACAAATTTTAAAAATCTTGAAAGAGGATATTGAAAGGATGCAGGACACAGATTCAAATGAGAGCACATTTCTTTCATCTGAAACTAGGGGGACCAGGTGGATATGGCACAATATTTTTCAAATTCTGAAATAAGAAAGTTCACCCATAAGTTCTTTATTAATTGATGATATGCTTCAGGAGTATTGGAGAAATAAAAAAATTCTCAAAGAAATTAAAACTATGGAAAATTTTGCTACAAAGATTGTTTATAAAGTAGGAGTAAGGGAAAATTTCCATACAGAAAAGATTTGCTAAAAGAATAAAGTCTGAAAATTTCAGAAAAGAAAGAAGAGCTTCAGTATGGGCAAAAATACGGGTAAATATAATATACTAACTGTTTATCATGAGTTTCTTAAATTTTACTTCATGGATGGAGCCATAATCACACCACCATATGCTGTGGTAATTAATGGATACAGAGGAAATGTGAAGAAAATTATACATTAAACATAAGAAGAATAAAGAGTTCTAAATGAGAGTAAGTATTTTAAGGGCCATTCAATACAGTAAAAGTCAATATCCATAGTCAACAATGTTAGATGTGTGTATTATAATACATAGACATCCAAGAAAGTAATAATGCATAGCAATATATTTTAAATTCTAGCAGTAAACCCAGATGGAATTCTGAAAAAATAATTCAAAGAAAGCAAAAAGTGTTAAGAAAAGAGAAATATAGGAATGATAATAAAGAAAAAAACATAGTATAATAAATTAACCATCTTAAACACTAAAATGTTAATAATTTCCTTTGATTTAAATACATAAATATTTAAATTAATTTAAATTCCTTGATTATTTAATCAATTAAAATGCAAGTATTGACACAGGGGATTAAAAACATTATCACAACATCAGGGAGTATATATGACGATATTTCAATTGTAATGACAAATGTAGTATAAAAAAATAAAAAAGATTTACCATGAAAATATTAATAAAGAAAAGCAATATTGGATATAAATATCGTATAAAATAGATTGCAGAATAAAAAACATTTCTAAAAGCAAAAACAGGTATTATAGAACGGTAAAGGTGCCAATTCATTGGAAGACAAAATGATGCTAAATGTGTATGCACCAAAAAGGAAAACTTCAAAAATAATAAAGTAAAAACTTTCATAACTAAAAGAAGAATCAGACCAACTCAAATTTGCAGTTGGAGCTTCTACATCCTATTCTCGGCAATTGGAGAACAAATGCAAATAAAACAATTAGGAGCAAGAAAAATTCAGCAACACATTCAACAAATAATATCTAATTGACTTCTTTAAAACCATAACTCAAATAAAAGCAAAGTATTATGTTTGACATGCAGCCATGTTGTATTGATCATCAGAGAATATAACATAGGGTATAATCTAATGTCAACAAATTTAAAAGAATTGAAATCACATATAGTTTGATCATTGACCATAATGTGAGCATGTTCCAGTAAATGATGTTAGAGTAGGTTGACAGGTCTCAATTCCCTTAAAAGCAACAATGGAGGGAGGGGAAAAAACTTGTTCAAGGGAGTTACTTTGGAAATTTGCAGACCAGGAGAGTGTTGTGCATCTTCCAGAAGGGAGGGGACAGAGAGAAAAAAAGCCAAACAAAAGTCCTGAGTTACTAGAGCCAGCAGCCAATAATGGAACCTGTTCTCTTCCCTCAAGATGAATAGCCTGGGTAAACATTGTGGCTTACTGCAGTGAACCAAGAGAGGAACAGATGTCTTTACCCCTTGGAGTTGGGAGAGTGTGATGGATGGCAGAGAGTCATTTCAAATCATTAAGTTTGTTGATCAATGGCTACTTTTAATCTTGGTTCTGGCCAGACCAGAATCATGGGCAAGTTGATTTTGAAAGAGATACCTCTGGGAAAGAGTCTCTGAAGAATTCCATCTGCAAGCAGGCTGGGAAATTTCTGGCTGAAAAAAAAATTGAGTCTTTCAAGCCCTAGTATCCTGGGTCTCTGGCCTTGATTTGAAAACTTAGGAAGAGCTGTTTTAAGGACCCCGAATAAAGTGAAAAAAAGTAAAGGAAAATCCATGAATTACAATTACCAGGCAATAGAGAAGTAGACTATCAGAGTAAATTCACCAATATAGTTTGTTTCCTAAACAACAGCAAATAATTACTAGCAATAATAAAAAATAAGAGGAGAAGGCACAGCCAAAGATAAAAAAATAAAAATTGTTAAAAGACAGCAGATTTAAGACAACTAATCAATGATAAATACACATATCTCCTAAATCAAATCAAGGAATTGAAAGAAAATATGGCTAAAGTGATGAAGGATATTAAGAATACACAAGTTGAGTATACAGAAGAAATTTTAAACAAACATAAAAATAACAGATCTTATGCAAATGAATGCACAATAGAAGAAATAAAAAACAAACTAGAATCACAGAACAGCACTTTTGAGCAGGCATAAGAAACAATTAGTGAATTAGAAAATAAAACATATGAAACCACACAGAGAGAACACAGAGAGAGAAAAATGGAATAAATTGGGCTGAGAATCAGGGAAATGAAAATCAGCATAAAATGTAAAACATAAATATCAGGGGTGTCCCAAATAGAGAAGAGAAGGAAAAACGGGGCAGAAGAAGTGTTTGAGGAAATAAATTCCTTGTGAGAGTCTGTTTTATCAGCCCTCTAAGGGGGGCGGGAATCAATGCCAAGTCACACTCTAATGATGTGGTTGAATCAAAGCCCTAATTTTAAGATAAGTTAAACAGATATTGCAGCTGAAACTAATAAAACCAAAGGGCTATCACACCCAGAGGAAAAGACCACTTTATAAATATAATATCTCTTTTGGAATTTCATGAATTATAACAAATTGCCACATAAGCATAAAGATAAACTTTTGAATTAAATATTGCATTTACATTAATAACTTTGAATGTTACAGGAATAACTCCACAATTAAGAGACTTAGATTACTAAAATTGATTTAAAAAAATATGATCCATCTATATTCTGTATGCAAGAGACTCACCTTAGACCCAATGACAAAAAAGTTTTCAAATTAAAGGTGGGAAAATTATTTTAAACACAAAAAGTAAAAAACTAGCTGGGGTAAATATATTAATATAAGACAAAATAGATTTAAATGAAAACAGTTGTAAGAAACAAAGGAAAGTATTTATTAATCAAAGTGGCAATGTATGAAGAAGAAAGAAAAATAAAAAAATATTTACTCACCTAAACAAGTTGCCTTAACTTACATGAGGCAAACACTAGCAAAACATAGCTGAGAAATAGATGGCCCTAAAATCATATGGGGGACTTAAATGAACAATTCTCAGCAATAAACAAAACAAATAGAAAGAAGATCAATAAATAGAGATACTGAGTAATATGCAAAGAGAACTAGACCTAATTGACATATACAGAACATTGCATGCACCCCAAACAGCAGGATATGCAATCTTGTTGGTGATCACTGGTGATTCTCCAGGGCATACCCCATGTTTGGCCATAGAAGAAATCTCAATGAATATAAAAAGATTGGAATTATACAAAGTACGTTCTTTGACCACAACGGAATTAAACTGGAAACAAATCACAGTAATTCATCCTGCAAAGTCTTGGGGGGATCTGTCCAGCAGAGCCCACGAGGGCGCAAAGAATTATTGTGAACACTGAGGTTGAGAGAAGCAAGGGTGAGAACAGTTAAAGGAACTATTCTCTTTTACTGATTCCCATCACAGTTTTTATTCTTTTTTTTGCAAAGCACAAGATCAGTGTGTACCTGCAAGGGCTCAGAAATTTCCGGGTTGCACAGAGATAATGGAGAGGCAGGAAGCCTTAAATAAGTAACAGAGCAAAGTAAGAATACCCCTATTGATTTTAGCCGAAACTGATAGCAGTGGTTTTTCGCCTGTGAAGCGATTTTCTCCTTGCATAGTAAAGCAGACCCTAAACCATTTCAAAGATATTTTAATCAAAGCATTCCCACAATCAATAATGGGAGGAAAAATGTAAAATTCACAATTATTTGGTTGTTAAAAGACACATTCCTACACGATCAGAGATTAAGGAAGAAATTGCAAACAAAATCAATAAATATCTCAAGTCAAATGAAAATGGGAATTCAATATACCCTAACTTATGGGATGCAATGAATATAGTACTGAGAGGGAAATTTGCATCCATAAATGCTTACATTAAAAAAGAAGAAAAAGCTAACTTTTTTTCAAAGACCTAACTTCACATTAGAAGTTAGGTCTTCACAAATAGAAGTTAGGTTTTCACAAATAGAAAAGCAAGACAAACTAATTCCAAAACAAGAAGAAGGAAATAAATAAAAAAAGATTAAGGCAGAATTAAATGAAATTGAGAATTTTTTAAAAACACAATAACAAGAGTTCTCAAAATCAAAAGTTGTTTTTTGTGTGAAGATTTACAACTTGACAAACACATAGCTAGATTAACAAAAAGGAGGGACAGTGTTAATAAATAAAATCAAGTGAGACAGGGGACCTCACCACTACCCTGATGAAAAATAAGACAGGATCATAAAAGGCTACTATGAAAAACTGCATGCCAAAAAGTTGGACAATTTAGATGTAATGGATGAATTTCTGGGCACAATCAACCTACACTGACAAAAGAAGAAATAGAAAAACTCACCAGACTAATCACAAGTAATAAGATTAAATCAGTCATCTAAAAGCTCCCAAAAATGAAAAGCCCAGAACCAGATGGCTCAACAGGTGAATTCTAAAAATCATTCTGAAATTAATAATCCTACATAAACTCTTCAAAAAACTTTCAAGAGTTTGGAACTTTGCCTAATTCTTTCAATGAAGCCAACATCACCCCAATACCAAGCCACAGAAAGATGTTACAAGAAAAGAAAATTATGGACAATACTCCAAAGAAAATAGATGCAAAAATCTCAAAACAAAACTTGCAAATCAAATCCAATAATACAATAAGTTTATTGGACACCATAATAATAGGGTTTCCTTCCAGCTATGCAAGGATGGCTCAGCATAAGAAAATCAAATAATTTAGTATACCATATTAACAAAACAAATGAGAAGTATTACATGAGCATTGCTATCAATGAAGAAAAAGCTTTTGACAAAACTCAGAATAATTTTTTCTAATTAAGTAAATTTATTGAAATGTTTATTTAGTTTTACCTATGACAGTAATAATACATTTTTACACTGTAGAAGTATGCTTTAGGTGAATTTTTACCCATATGCCAATTGACTAAGAAAGATATCTTGAACATGTTTCACAAAGGAATTTACATGACTCACTGGTGTAAATGAAAAAGTGGAATTCTGTAGCACATATCTTTGCTTGTGTAATTGCTGTGAAAAGTAGATATTCACATGACAATGAATGAAATTGTGCCTCTACCTTACACCATATACAAAAATTATAACAAAATGAGCCAATTACATAAATATAAGGGCTAATACAACAAATCTCAGAAAAAATGGAAAAATCTGCTGGATATTGTATTAACCAGTGGATTTTAGGTTTGACAACAATAACACAAAGAACCAAAGTTTAAATAAGTAAATTGGACAGATGAAAATTTAAATCTGGTGTGCATCAAAGGACATTATCAAAAAATTAAAAAGACTACACAGTAGTAAATTATACATATGAAAATGGTTTGATGTCCACAATATATAGAGACTCAGGTGATTAAAGAACATAAAGAATAACAACATTTTAAAAAATATTTCAATAGATATTTTACCAAAGAAGATAAATATATGAAAAAACAATAAAATCACAAAAAGTTGCTCAACATCTTTACATATGAAGAGAATGCAAATCAACATTACAATGATCTTTCACTTAACACACACACTAGAATGGCTATTTTATTTTTATTTAATGGAAAACATCAAGTGATGACAAGTTATAGAAGATTAAGAAATTCATACATTGTTCTTGAGAATGCAACAATAGGTAGCCCCTGTGGAAAACAATTTGGAGCTTTCTCAAAATGTTAATATAGAATTAACCATATAACCCTGCAGTTCCAATTATAAGAACATACCCAAAGGAACAGAAAGTAACAAATAGTATAGACATGTTTCTAGCAGCACAAATAAAAAGTGGTAAAAGAAACCAAAGGATACACTGATAGAAAAATAAACAAAATGGTATAAATATATAATGAATTATTCAGTCATAAAAGATGAGTTTCTGATATATGTTACAATACAAATGAATTATGGCTGTGAAATAAGCCAGATACAAGAGAACAAATATTTCATGACTTCACTTATATGAAATACCTAGAATAAGCATATTCATAGAAATAAATATGTATAGGTAACCTAGTTATAGTTTACCAGGGCCTACCAATGGTGTGGTATAGCAAGTCTGTGTTTAATGGCTACAGATTTGCTGTTTAGGGACATGCAAACTTTTAGTAATGGATATTGGTGATAGGAGTAAAATTTGTGAATGTAATTAATGCTTCTGAATTGTACAGATAGATGAAAGTCATGTAGAAGAACAATTTTAAACTGTATATATAAATATTTTCACAATAAAATGTTAAAAATATTTATGTAAATAATAATAAAATGGACTGCATACACACGTAAAATATCACTACTAATCTTTATTTTATATGATGGCTATCTTTAGATTCACTAGTGTTCTGTAACTGGTCTAAAATAATGCTTTAATTACGTTTTTGAGTTTGCATAAGTTTGATGGAATATGCTTCATAGATTAAAGTTAATATCTGGTGAAGCACTCCAGAGTAAATTAAATATGATTTGAGTGTAAAGAATTAAAGTGGAGGCATTGGTAATAGCTAATATTTTCAAACTGGTTATCAGAGAAGGCAATGAAAAAGAAGTAATGAAAAAGAGAAACAGAGTTTGGAATGTATTTACATTGCTTGTTTTATGAAGTGAGAGAAAAGAGCACAGATATGTCTAGTACTTATAGGGAGAATGAAGTTGAAGAAAGAAGAAAGTATGTATAGAAGAGTACAAAGTGTGAATTTGATGAGGAACAAGCTGAAGAACTAGCAGAAGAAGCCTGCAGTGAGACAGCACAATAAATCATGGGAGTAGAGGGATTCCAGGTGTGATCAGGGTGCTTGTGTAACATGTGGACTGAGGAGAAATTCCTGAAGATGAATGTGATGGTTAGGCTAATGTGTCAACTCGGCCAGGTAATTGTGTCCAGGTGTTAGGTCCAGCAAGCACCGGCCTAATTGTAATATAAGAGCATTTATGGACTTTGGTCACCAATGAGTTTACTACGTGGATGACTGATTACATCTGCATCAATCAGGGACATTTTATCAGCATTGGGTGATGCTTGTATCCAATCAGTTGAATGCCTTAAAAGGAGAAGTGATTTTAACATTCAGGGAGAATTTCCCAGCTTGTCTTCAGAAAGCCATCTTCTCCCAGAAACTCATCAAGGACCTTTCATTGGATTGTCATTGGAGCCCCTGGTTTGCAGCCTGCCTGCGGAACCTGGAATTGTGCATCCCTACAGTAGCGCAAGAGACTCTTATAAAATCTCATAGTATTGACAGATATCTACTGTTGATTCTGTTTCCTGAGAAAACCCTGACTAATACAACTTGATACCAGGAGTGGTTCTTGAGGAACAGAGTCTTGAACATGGGATGTGTGAGGTGGTTCTGGAAGTTTTGTAATTGGCTCTCTACTCTAATTGGACTCAAGGGTAATAATGACTCCCTTCCCAATAATGAAAAGGTTGCTAATAGGCCATGGCATGAGCTGGCAATAGAGATATGCAAAATAGCATCACTGGATTCCCATACTTCCATACTTATAAGAAGCAAGGATCTGGGTGAGAGTGTTTTCAACACCTTAACAGAATTTTGTGGAGTCAAAAAGTATAATGTTGTTGGCTGCCTCCTCCTAGATAATCTGGATACAGTTACAAAAGAAAGAGATGAGCTAAAGACTTCAAATTTGAAACTTAAATGCCACATGAATAATGTGAAAGTTTGTATGTGTGCCTTGAAAGAAAATCTTGTCTCCTGTAGTCACAGCCTTGAGATATCTGAAAATCAAACCAAGACTCTCAGTATGAGCAGCAGAATTACAGAGGAAACTAGAATCCCAACCTCACAGGGTTTCTGCAATTAAAGTGAAGGCATTGACTGAAAAGGAGTGGAGTCCCAAGAATTGGGGTGGAGACATATGGGATGATGATAATATTGGTTGGGACATTGGAACCCTAAATTCTGCTGAGAGTTTACCAGATAAAACAGCGATGGCCTGCCCTGTGGAGACCACACCTTTTCAACCTTGTATCATCCAGCCTCCATCCTTCTCGAGTGAGTCCAAACCTCCTTCCAGTCCTGAGCCTTCAGCCTGCCCCAGAGAGGCTGGAACTCCTTCCAGACATGAGGCAGGTACCCGCCAAATTCCAGCATGCACTGCCCAACTTCCAGTCTGCCTTGAGGAATCTGATTTCCAACCCCTGCCTGAAGAGATTAATCCTGTCCCACCAGAAGAAAATGCAAAGGAATGCCCTGAGGTCAGTAGCCTGCAAGACATCTCTAAAACTTCTCCTTACCCACCCCACTGCCCCTCTTGTCTTTGAGTCCTATTACTAGACTAAAATCACAACAAACCTCCAAAAGTGAAATACAAAATGTGACCCATGAGGAAGTATGCTATACTCTGAAACAACTTCATGAGTTTTCCAAGTTATATAGACAGAAATCAGGGGAATATGTGTGGGAATGGATACTAAGGGTATGAGATAATGGTGGAAGGAATATAAAGTTGGATCAGACTGAAATTATTGACATGGGCCCACTAAGCAGAAATTCTGGATTCAATGCTGTAGCTCAATGGGCTCTTAGAAAGGGCTATAAGAGTTTGTTTGGGTGTCTGACTGAAACATGGACCAAATGATGGCCTAGCATATCAGATGTCGAGATGCCCAATCTGCCCTGGTATACAGTAGATGAGGAGATTCAAAGGCTTAGAGAGAATGGAATGCTAGAATGGATTTACCATTTGAGACCTGTGCACCCAACCCAAACAAATTGTTGAGGACACACCTTTAATCAGGACTGTGAGGAATAAATTTGTAAGACTAACCCCATCTTCTCTGAAGCGCTCTGTGAATGCTCTTCTCTGTAGTCCAGATTTTACAGTAGGGAGGGCTGTAATGGAATTGGAATTCTTAAACAGTATGGAGATGATCAGATCTCAGTCTGGTAAATGTCAATCAAGTCCCAGCAATTAATTGCCAAAGGCAAGGTGGGTGTGGCTACCACAATGAAAGGTAGATTGAAAGCAGCACAAAGAATAGTCTGAGTCGCATGGAGTTATGGCAATGGCTAATAGATCATGGGGTACCTAGAAGTGAAATACATGGGCAGTCTACTAAATTTCTTCTGGATCTATATAAGCAGAAGAGTTCTAGGTCCAGTGAACTAACTCAAATTATAGATGCAGAGAATCATGACCATTGAATCAATTTCCAGACATGAGACAGTTTACAGACCCAGAGCCCCTTGAATGAGGAGAAGGCCAGGCCCCCTTGGGAAGGATCCAGTTAAACTGCCAAAAATTTATACTGTTATTCTTCCTCCCACCTTTCCCCAGGGAGACCTACAGCCTTTTGCCAGAGTAACTGTGCACTGGGGAAAAAGAAATGATCAGATATTTTGGGGATTATTAGACACAGGCTCAGAAGTCACATTAATTCTTGGAGACCCAAAATGTCACTGTGCTCCACCAGTCAGAAAAGGGGCTTATGGAGGTCAGGTGATTAATGGAGTATTAGCCCAGGCCTATCTCACAGTGGGTCCAGTGGTTCACCAGACCCAGTCTGTGGTTATTTCCCCAGTTCCAGAATGCATCATTGGAATAGACATACTCAGTAACTGGTAGAATCCCCACATTGGATCCCTGACTTGTGGAGTGAGGGCTATTATGGTAGGAAAGGCCAAGTGGAAGCCTCCAGACCTGCCCCTGCCTGGCAAAATAGTCAACCAAGGCAATACTATATTCCTGGAGGGATTGCAGAGATTAGTGCCACCATCAAGGATTTGAAAGATGAAGGGGTGGTGATTCCCACCACATCCCCATTCAACTCTCCTATTTGGCCTGTGCAGAAAAGAGATGGATCTTGGATGATGACAGTAGATTATCATAAACTTAACCAGGTGGTGACTCTAATTGCAGCTGCTGTCTCAGATTTGTTATCATTGCGTGACCAAATCAACACTTCCTCTGGTATCTGGTATGCAGCTGTTGATCTGGCAAATGCTTTTTTTCTGAATTGCCGTTAGTAATGACCAAAGAAACAGTTTGCTTTCAGCTGGCAAGGCCAGCAGTATACCTTCACTGTCCTGCCTCAGGGGTATATCAAATTTCCAGCCCTATGTCATAATATTGTCTGCAGGGACCTTAATAATCTCTCCCTACCACAAGACATCACATTGGTCCATTATATTGATGATATCATGTTGATAGGACCTACTGAACAAGAAGTAGCAAGGACTCTAGATTTATTGGTAAGGCCTTTGCATGAGAGAGGATGGGAGATTAATCCAACCAAAATACAGGATCCTTCCACCTTAGTGAAATTTATAGGTGTCCAGTCATGAGGGGCCTGTTGAAATATCCCTTCTAAAGTAAAGGGTAAGTTGTTGTACCTGGCCCCTTCTATGACACAATGCTTAGTTGGCCTCTTCAGATTTTCGAGTCAACACATTCTTCCTTTGGGTGTGCTACTCTGGCCCATTTACTGAGTGACAAGAAAAGCTGCTACTTTTGATTGGAAATCAGAAAAGAGGAGGCCCTATGACAGGTCCAGGCTGCTGTGCAAGCTTCACTATCACTTGGACCATATGATCCAGCAGATCCAATGGAGCTGGAAGATTCAGTGGCAAATAGAGATACTGTCTGGAGGCTTTGGCAGGCCCCTATAGGGGAATCACAATGCAAACACTTAGGATTTCGGAGAAAAGCATTGCCATCCTTTGCAGATAACTACTCCCCTTTTGAGAAGCAGCTTTTGGCTTGCTATTGAGACTTAGTAGAGACTGAATGCTTAACCATGGGCCATTAAGTTACCATGAGACCTGAGTTGCCTATCATGATCTGGGTATTGTCTGAACCACCAAACCAAAAAGTTGGGCATGCACAGCAGCACTACATAATAAAGTGGAAGTGGTATATATGAGACAGGGCTTGAGCAGGTACTGAAGGCACAAGTAAGTTACATGAGGAAGAAACCCAAATGCCCATGGTCACCACCTTTGCCATGTTACCTTCTATTTCCCAGCCCACAGCTTTGGCATCTTGGGGAATTCCTTAAAACCAGGTGACTGAGGATGAGAAAACTCAGGCCTAGTTTAAAATGGTTCTGCACAATATGCAGGTACCACCTGAAAGTGGAAACCTGTGGCACTGCAGCCTTTTTGTTGGATATCCTTGATGGATAGTGGAGAAGGCAAATCCTCCTAGTGGGCAGAACTTCTAGCAGTGCACCTAGTTGTTCATTTTGCTTGGAAGAAGAAATGGCCAGCGTGTGTTTGTACATTGACTCATGGGCTGTTGCCAATGGTTTGTCTGAATGGTCAGGGACTTGGAAGGAACATGATTGGAAAATTGGTGACAAGGAAGTCTGGGGAAGTGGTATGTGGGTAGACCTTTCTGAGTGGTAAAAACCATGAACATATTTGTTTCCCATGTGAATGCTCACCAGTGGGTGACTTCAGAGGAAGAGTTTAGTAATCAAGTGGATAAGATGACCCACTCTGTGGCTAATGCTCAGCCTCTTTCCCCAGCCATTCCTGTCATTTCCCAATGGGCGCATGAACAAAGTGGCCATGGAGGTAAGGATGGAGGTTATTCATGGGCTCAGCAATATGGACTTCCCCTCACCAAGGATGACTTGGCTACAGCCACTGCTGAATAGCAAGCAGCAGAGACAGACACTCAGTCTGTCTCTCAGACACTCAGACAGTGCCTCAATATGGCACTATTCTTCAAGGTGACCAGCCTGCTACCTGGTGACAGGATAACTATATTTAGCCGCTTCCACCATGGAAGGGGCAGCAATTTGTTTTAACTGGAATAGACACATACTCTGGATATGAGTTTGTATTTCCAGCATTCAATGCTTCTTCCAAAACTACCATTCAGGAACTTACCGAATGTCTTATCTACCACCAAAGCATTCCACACAGCATTGTTTCTGATCAAGGAACCCATTTCACAGCAAATGATGTGTGGGAATGGGCACATGCCCAGGAAATTCACTGGTCTTACCATGTTCCCCATCACCCTGAAGCAGTTGGATTAATAGAAGAGTGGAATGCCCTTTTGAAGACTCAATTGTGGCACCAACTAGGTGGCAATACATTGCAGGGCTGGGGCAATTCTCTCCAGGAGGCTGTGTATGCTTAGCATCCTCTCTATGGTGCTGTTTCTCCCATAACCAGGTTTCATAAGCCCAGGAATCAAGGGGTGGAAATGGGAGTGGCATCACTCACTATTACCCCTAGTGACCCACCAGGAAAAATTTTTCTTCCTGTTCCTGCAACCTTAATCTCTGCACTACAGGTTTTAGTCCCAAAAGTAGGAGTGCTGCCACCAGGGAACAAAACAGTGATTACATGAACTGGAAGTTAAGACTTCAGCGAGTCCACTTTCGGCTCCTATTACCTGTGAATCAACAGGCAAAGAAGGGAATTACTCTACTGACTGGGCTGATTGATCCTGACAATCAAGGGAAAATAAGACTACATCTACATAATGGGGATAAAGAAAAGTTTGCCTGGAATGCAGGAGATCTTCTAGGGGGTCTCCTAGTACTGCCATGACCTGTGATTAAAGTCAATGGAAAATTGCAACAAACCAATTCAAGCAGGATTTACAATGGCCCAAAATCTTTGGGAATGAAAGTTTGTGTCACCCCACCAGACAAAGCTCGATGGCCAGCTGAAGTGTTTGCTGAAGATAATGGGAATATGGAATGGGTAGTGAATGAAGGTAGTGATGATTATGAACTTCGACCACGTGACCAGTTACAGAAATGAGGACAGTAATAGTCATGAACCCTTCTTCCTTGTTTCATTATGAGTATGATTTTATATGTACACAAATTGAATTTCTTTGTTTTCTTCCCCAACATTATCCCTTATCATATGAAAAGTTGTATTAATTTCATGTCATAATGTTTAAGGATGTCAAGTTTAAGAATGAATGTTACCCAAGGACTTGCAGCAATGGGTGATGCTTTTATCCAATCAGTTGAATGTCTTAAAATGGGAAGTGATTTTAACATTCAGGGACAATTTCCCAGCTCATCTTTGGACAGCCAGCATCTCCCAGAACCTCTTCAAGGGCCTTTCATTGGACTTTCATTGGAGCCCCTGGTTTTCAGCCTGTCTGCAGAACCTGGACTTGTGTATCCCCACTGTCATATGAGAGACTCTTGTAAAATCTCATATTATTGACAAATATCTACTGTTGATTCTGTTTCTGGAGAGAACCCTGACTAATACAATGAATAATCCAAAGCAGTTGAGTCTGGATGGCTGGATGAGCCTTACACCTCTTCTGGTAATTCACTCTATATTGGATAAGGGAATGGAGAAGATGGAAAGTGATTGGTTGGGTGTGTAATTGCTCTATAATTTACCTGTTTTCCTTCAATGGGCATAAATTGTGTAAAATTTAAATGTACTTTCCTCAAGGAGACATACCCGATTCCAACTCAGGGTTAAGTCTCCAATATAATTTTACATTCTCCCAAGAAATTGGAATATCTCTACTGATCTTAAATTGTTTAGTATTAGTTATTATTATTATTTTCTTGCTTTTTGTACAAACTAGAATCTTAACTCCATGGTAACTTGTGCAATATAAATTTTAATAATAATGATTTTCTACTAAGAACAGTGCATTTCACATTATAATAAGCATGTCTATTGGAATAATTTATTTATTAAGTTAATATTATAGTAAATATACTATTCTGAATACTATGCCAAGAACATTTAGCACATTTGCATAAATGAATAAGTGTATGAATAAATACTTTCATTATTGCTCCAAATTTTATATCATAGATACCAACCAGATGTTAAAAACTATTAAACAGAACTAACTTCAAGTCTTACAAAAGTTATTCTAAAAAAAAAAAAAAGTTACTCTAAATCTTCTACATCTGTATTAGTGCTTTGTATGACAGAATACATAATTTTGTAAGAAATTTACAGAAAAAAAATTAATGGATGACATTAAAAACTACAATAACTGCATGCAAAATTGACCCTAAATGGTACAACATATTCTAAATTTAATAAAATGGAGAATTTCTAATTAGTTAAGTATTTAGGGGAGAAATATATTACATGGACTATCTGTAACAAGCAATAATTCTAAGTGGATTGAGTTCAGAGGGTCAGGTAGAGACACTCAAAAAACAAAAATGTCTGCTCTAATGTTAAGACAAACAAAATTAACATGCTCTTTTGAAGACACTGAGAAAGATTTTAAAATGAAAATGCTGTCAATTCATATGAAAATAATCTGTTAAATTAGACCATCATGCAGTATTCACTTAGAGCATAGAATGGGCCAAGCATTTTTCACAAAAAAGTGCAAGTTGAGACCGAGTTCAATAGTGACTTATTGGCCTATTTTTCCTATTTTTTATTAGCTCTCAGGTCTAAAACTTATTTCATTAATTGATAATTTATTAATATTTACAACTCCAGACTATTAATGAAAAGAGTGAAAAATTAAGTGTTCCTTTTTTTAATATATATTTTTATTTTTTTAAAAACATACTTAGATTACATAAATGTTACACAAAAACTATAGGGATTCCCATATGCCCCACCTCCCACACCTCCCACAACTTCCCACATAAACATCCTTCATTAGTGTGGCACATCCCCTGCAATGGATATACACATCCTGGGGCTTTGCCATTAAACATGGACCATAGTTCACATTGTAGACCACACTCTCTCCCTCACGGTTCTGCATGTTATATGATGATATAAAATGGCCTATATCTGTCAATGAAATGTCGCTCAGGACAAAACCCAAGGCCCAAAAAGCCCCTGTTTTACAACTGTTTTTCCAGGTCCCTGTCCACAAAGTGTTCACTGGCCACTGGCTCCACATTAATGTTGTAATTTCTTCAATTACTTGAATCACAATATGTCTAAAACACAATAACATTAAGTCCACTCTAGTCCATAGCTCTTCCCCCAATCTAGAGGAGTCTGGGATGGTGATGTCCACTTCACCTCCAAGTTAGAGGGGGCTTATATCCCATGGAAAAGATGGATGGCATTATCCTGCCTGCAGCTGAAGACTCTCTCAATTCCCTGGGATGGCCATTGTCCATCATCTTCTCACTGCCAGTTGTCCTGGGTGAGTCCATTGAGCTGTAGAGTAGGAGTTACAGTTCCACTGAGATTCTGGGCCCAACTGGCACATGGCATCCCAAAGACTCCAGTCTTTGGAAGTACACCTACAAAGTCCAGCACCACATATATGCTTGAATAGAAGCCAAAGATGGACCATGTGCAGGGAAGACATATTTCAGTCCAACTCTGTCACTCTCAGGAGCACAGAATCCAAAGTGGGGCCCACTGATAAGGCACCAAACTCTGGAGCTATCTGTATTCTCATAGGACCTGGGTGTCTCCAGAGCCCTCAGGAGCCCCTCAATTTGGGGTGATATACACATTGGAAGCCTATGAGGTCCTACTGAGATGTGCATAAGTATTACCTCTGGGATGACCTCCCGAATCAGTTTGAAATCTTTTAGCCATATGAACTCATTTGTCTTTACCTTTCCCCCCTTTTATTTTAGGTCTTTTTCCAGTCATATTGTCCATTGACACTTGGTAGTAATCCCTTGAACCAGGGAGGCTCATCCCCAGGATTCATGTCCCACGTTGGGAGGAAGGTAATGCATCCATATGCTGAGTTTGGCTTAGAGAAAGGCCATATTTGAGCAACAAGGAGGCTATCAGGAGGCAACCCTTAGGCACCCTATAACAATAGGCTAAGTCTCAATTTCAAGAGCAAAGACTCATGAGGCTAGTCATCAATAACAAAGGACATCAGTGGATCATTCTTCTTTGCCAGAAACTGCTCCTGCAGTTGGGGGATTGTTGCTACTCCCTTGGAGAATGTGGCAGAGCTCTCTAGGATGGGAATTCTGTATCTCTCATTTACTGAGTGATTCTCCACCCACTGTGACCATGCCTCATTAGCATTTGAAAAATATTATATACATTTTATGTATGTTCAGGTGACTTTCCTCTCATGCATCCCCCATCCCTGACACCCCCCACCAATGATCCTCTCCCACCCGAGATGTAACCCCTCTGTGGTCCAAAGCTTCTTTAAAAATGAAGTCAATACAATAGCCAAATATAATTAATAGGGAAATGAAATAATAATTATAAGTTTAAATGTAAGAGCTAGAGTACATGAAAACTTAAAAAAAAATAAAAACCTTAAAATAAAGTTAAATTAAAGGATTGGGATATTCAAAAATTAGGAAAAAAAATAAAAAATAATTTTTTCACCTTTTGCCTTTTATCACTGCAATATCTGGTGTCCAGCCTGTACCGTGGCACCTCCTCCTCTTATGCCCCAGTGTCTCACTATTTTTCATTTAATTTTCAAAGAAATTTTAGGTCACAGCAAAGCCACACACAGAATACGAGAGACTCTCATATACCCAACCTCCATACTCTTTCCTCACCCCATATTAAAACCTTTTTTATGTGGATGGTAGCATTGTTATAACTGATATACGGATAGTGAAACATAGCTACTACACATTGTAAATTGTTTACACTATGGTTTACATTTTGGACTGTACACTGTTATATATTTTGATGATATTTACCATGTCGTGTGTCCACCACTACAAGGTAAAGAAAAACATTTCCACTGGCCACTAAATATCCTGTGATTGATCTTTTCTGCCCCTCCCTCCCCATCCACCCAGGTCCCACTATGACCCAATAGCTTCATTCATTGTATGACAAGATTCATATTTACATGAAACAAGAGGTGTTGACACACTGGTTTGTCCTCCCCTATTAGGAAATGCCCTTGTTCTTGAGAGACCCCCACAGGTCTATTACTGAATGAATTGGTCCTCCCAAAGATGGAAGTCCATGTCCTTCCTGCTCACTATGTGAGTCTCCACCTACTGAAAAACCCATTATGACAGGATGAACATTCACACCCTCCCTAGAAGCCTTCTCCAGGTGTGCCCCTTCCCAAATGCCCCCCTAACCAACACCCTAAACCACTGATACTTCCTTGTCATATTGCCATAAGAGCACTCCCACCTCTGTAATTTCAACCTCATACCTACAAATCCCAAATGTTCACCTGATCCCTCTCCCATCTAGTATCCTGGGAATTCTAACCCATCTTTCCCAATATACCCACCTGTGAACCCTGCACCACCAAAAAAATAATAATATCACTACCCACTGGTCCTATCCCTTCAATATGCAACTGCACTCTATCACTTTACCATAGATTATGTCCGTATGGGTGATAGCTCACAACTTTGTCTTCTCTTTCTATTTCTTGTAAACCTATCTTTCAGACAATTTTTCTCAAAGACTGCTCAATTTCCTTAATTCATATCAGTGAGGTTATGCACTGTTCATCCTTCAATGCCTGACTTGCTTCACTCAACATAAGGTCTTCAAGATTCATCCCTGTTACTCAATGTGTTAGCACTTTACTCATTGTCACAGCTGAGTAATATTCCATTGTATGTATGTACCACATTTCTTTATCCATTCATCTGTTGATGGGCACCTGGGTTGATTCCAACTTTTGGCAATAGTGAACAATTCCGCTATGAACATTAGTGTGCATATATCTGTTTGTGAATTTGCTTTCAATCCTTCTGGGTATATACCAAGCAGTGGAATCACTGGAACATACAGAAGATCTATAATTAGTTTTTGAGAAAACGCCAAACTGTCCTCCACAGTGGCTGGAACATTCCACAATCCCATCAGCAGTGGATGAGGGTTCCCATTCCTCCACATCCTCTCCAACACTTAGAGTCTGCTGTTTTTTTAATAGCTGCCATTCTAATGGATGTAAGATGGTATCTCATTGTAGCTTTGATTTTGATTTTCAATTCCCTAATAGCTAGCGATTTCTAGCATTTTTTCATGTGCTTTTAGCCATTTGTATTTTTTCCTTGGAGAAGTGTTTTTTCAGATCACTTGCCCATTTTTTAAATGGAGTGTTTGTCTTTTTATTTTTGACGTGTAGGATTTCTTTTTATATGCAGGATATTAGGCTCCTATCAGATATATGGATGTCAAATATTTTATCCCATTGGATAGGCTGCCTTTTAATTTTCTTGATAATGTCCTTTGAGGTGCAAAAGTTTTTAATTTTGAAGAGGTCACGTTTATCTATTTTTTCTTTTGCTCCTCGTGCTTTGGATGTGCAGTTCATGAATCCATTTCCTATTACAACATCATGTAAATGCTTCCCTACATTATCTTGCAAGGTCTTTATGATCTTGTATCTTATATTTAGATCCTTAATCCATCTTGAGTTGATTTTTGTATAAGGTGTGAGATGGTGTTCCTTTCTCTTTCTTTTGTATATGGATATCCAGTTCTCCAAGCACCACCTGTTGAAGAGGCCAATCTCACCCAACTGAGTGGGTGCGGTGGGCCTGTTGAATATCAGATGACTGTATATGCCAGGATATATATCAGAACTCTCAATACAGTTCAATTGTTCAGCATGTCTATCCTTGTGCCAATACCATGCAGTTTTGATCACTGTAGATTTGTAATATATTTTAAAGTTAGGTAGCGTACTACCTCCAACTTCATTTTCTTTTTTCAATATGTCTTTGGTAATTCGGGGACTCTTACCATTCCCAATAAAGTTTGTAGTTAGTTTCTCCATTTACTTAAAAATTACAGTGTTGGCTTTTATTGGGATTGCATTAAATCTGTAGATTAGTTTGGGTAGGATAGACATCTTGATGATGTTTGGTCTTCCTATCCATGAACAGGGAATATTCTTCCATTTATTTAAATCTTTGATTTCCTTTAACAGTGTTGTGTAGTTTTCTGTATATAAGTCTTAGTTAAATTTATTCCTAGTTATTTAATTCTTTTAGTTACTATTGTAAATTTTTAAAAATTTCCTCCTCAGATTGCTCATAATTGGTGTAAAGAAATGCTACTCCTTTTTCATCATTGATATTATAGCCTGAGACATGACTGAACTCCTTTATAACTTCTAGAAGCTTTGTTGTAGATTTCTCAGGACTTTCTCAGTATAGGATCATGTTGTCTGCAAATAATGAAATTTTTATTTCTTCTTTTTCAATATGGATACCTATTATATCTTTTTCTTGCCTCAGTGCTCGAGCAAGTATTTCTAAGTCACTGTTAAATAGGAGTGGAGTTCGTGGGCATCCTTTTTTTCTTTCTGATCTCAAAGGGAAGGCCTTTAGGCTTTCACTATTGAAGGTAATGTTAGCTTTGGGTTTTTCATATATACCTTTCATTATGTTCAGAAAGTTTCCTTCTATTCCTATCTTTTGCAATGTTTTTATCAGGAAAGGGTACTGCATTTTGTTGAATACTTTTTTCTGCATCTATTGTGATGATCATGTGATTTTTTACTGTAAGTCTGTTTATGTGGTTTATTACATTGATGATTTTCTTATGTTGAACCATCCTTGCATACCTGGGATGAAACCCAGTTGGACATGGTGTATAATTCTTTTAATATGTTGTTGAAGGCAATTAGCAAGTATTTTCTTGAGCATTTTAGTGTCTAGTTTCATTGGAGAGGTTGGTCTGTAATTTTTATTTCTTGTGGTATCTTTGTTTGGCTTTGGTATTAGGGTAATTTTAGCATCGAAGAATGAGTTAGGCAATGTTCCGTCCCCTTCTATATTTTGGAAAAACTTAAGCAGGATTGTTGATAGCTCATTCCAGAATGTTTGGTAGAATTCACCTGTGAAGTTGTCTGGTCCTGGGCTTTTCTTAGTTGGGAGGTTTTGATGATGAAGTCTATCTCTTTACTTGTAATTGGACTGTTGAGTCCATCAATTTCTTTTCATCAATGTAGGATACTTGTGAGTTTCTAGGATTTTCTCCATTTCTTCTAAATTATCATTTTTCTTTCCATATAATTTTTCAAAGTACCCTTTTATGATACTCTTTTTTCTGTGGGGTCAGTAGATATATCCCCTTCCTCACTGCTTATTTTATGTACTTACATCTGCTCTCTCTTTTCCTACATTAGTCTGGCTAAGGGTTTGTCAATTTTATTGATTTTCTCCACAAATCATCTTTTGGTTTTGTTTATTTTTCTAGTGCTTTCTTATTTTCTATTTCATTTAGTTCTGCTCTAATCTTTGCTATTTCCTTCATTTTACTTCCACTGGCATTAGTTTGTTGTTTTTCCAATTGCCAGAAGAGTGCACTTAGATTTTCAAATTTAGCTCTTTCTTCTTTTTTAATATATGCATTTATGGCTATGAATTCCCCTCTCAGTACAGATTTGGCTGTCTCCCATATGTTTTGATGTGTTGTGATGTCGTTTTCATTAGTTTCAAGGTTGTTACTAACTCTTTTGAGATTTCCTCCTTGACCTTCTCTTTGTCTAAATGTGTGTTTTTTAACTTCCATATCTTTGTGCCTATTATTGTTTTCTGGCCTTTAGTGATTTCCAATTTCATTCCATTGTTGTCTGAAAAATTACTTTACATAATGCCAATCTCTCTGAATTCATTGAGAGTTGTTCTGTGGCCTAGCATGAGATTTATCTTGGAGGACAATCCATGTGCACTTGAGAAGAATGCATATCCTGCTGTATTTGGGTGTATTGTTCTGTGTATGCCTATTAGATCTATGTCATCTAATGTATTTTTCAGACTCTTTGCTTCTTTATTGATTCTCTGTCTAGATGTTGTGTCTAATTGTGATAATGGTGAATTAACATCCCCCAAAATAACTGTAGAGGCATTTATGTCTCCACTTATTTTTTCCAGTGTTTGCCTCATGTATTTTGAGGCACCCAGGTTAGGGTCATTAATGTTTATGATTGTTTTCTCTTCTCGACAGATCACCCTTTTTATTAATATATAGTGTCCAATTTTGTTCCTTAAAATAGTTTTGCATTTAAAGTCTATTTTTTCTCATATTAGGATAACCACTCCTGCCACTTTTTTTGTTATTGTTTGCTTGTAAAATTGTTTTCCAGCCATTCACTTTCAGCCTCCTTGAATCCCTGGGTCTAAGGTGGGTTTCTTGTATACAGCATATGGATGGATCATATTTCCTTATCCATTTGGCCAATCTGTGACTCTTGACTGGTAAGTTTAAGCAATTAATATTCAGTGTTATTACTCTCAATTAATTTCTTACATCAGCCATATTTTATTTGGGTTTATGTATGTCATAAGTTGTTTTAATTTCTCTTTTTTTCTTTTTAGTTGTTCTTACATTATCCCCCAACCCTCTCTCCCCTGTTTTTTCCTTTCAACCTGTAGAAATTCTTTTAGTATTTCCTGAAGGGCAGGCTTCTTATTGGCATACTCTCTTAATTTCTGTTTATCTGTGAATAATTTATCCAAATGATCATGTATATCAGAGAAAAGTTAGCACATGCAGCATAGCAGTTGCAAATGAGGAAGTTCTTTGTTAGGTTGATGGAAGTCCATCAACATGAATCAAAAATTCTCTTCATTAAAGGACAAAAATTGTGGGAACCCTCTGATCTTTACATCTAAGAAATAACTTGGAGGCCTGTTTCTTTGCCCACATACAATTCACCTTATCAGTTTCTGCCATAAAAAGGAACTTTCCTGCTTATCTTATCTCCCTTATCTCCCACCATATCTGTTATGTATATCACTTAATGTTTCTGTAATCTTGCTTCCCCATTATCACCCTGCAATTCTTATGATATGATTTACAGCCCCTATACCTGCCTGCTCCCCTGCTCCTGCACCCTGACTTTGACTGTTAAAAAATTCTTAAATAAAAAGCTTGCTTGGGATAAGCTTGAGAGCACAACTTCTTCAGCTGTTGTCTCCCAATCTCTCTCAAACTCCATGGTTGGAGTAATTTCATTGCACCATTGCGGGCTCTGCTGGACAGACCCCTGCAAGATTTTACAGGACAGATTCTTGCAAAACATGGGCACTAAATGTGGTAAAGATTCAAAATAAATTTCTTCATCCCTAATTTTCTAGTCATGGTTTTAGTCATTGCAATTTTCCCCAGAAAACAGAAGAGCTTTATCATGCTCTATTCATAGTAATCAATTTCAGGGGCTACAGCTTTGCTTTTACTGCAATGAGACATATTCCACAGTCATGTAATAACTGGTAGATCTAGGCCAGTGGCTAAATGAATCTCTCCTGATGTGAGTTCATTTCTGAAACTTTAGCCATACTGAGCAATGGGGTTAGGGCAGAGCTCCACCAATTATCTGATTTCCATCACCCATGCATTAGTAAAGAAATCATGATCGCTTTTCAAATTTTGGTGTCAAATCAGATTAAACTTCGATATACAGTAGATGTCATATCTCTGTATTTCCTTTCACACTGTATTGTTATTTTGATAACTAGCATTAGCATTATCTTTTTTATTTTTTTTAATTTTAACAAACAAATTTCCTTGATATATATTAATAAATTATACATTTCTTCCAAAGTATAGAATCAATGGTATGCAGTATAATCACATAGATGTGCATTCATCACTTCAGGCACTGTTAGAGCATTTTAAGTGTTTCAATAATAAAATTAATAAACAAAATCACACAAAAAACAAGAAAATTCTCCACCTCTCAATCTCTCTGTTTCCCCTGCTGTATAGAGCTGCTATTTCTGACTATTTTTGCACAATTATTTATTTATTTCTTAAGAAATTTTAATGAGATGTATTCACATGCCATATTATCTATCCAAAGTGTACCATCAATGATTTCTAGTACAATCACAATGCTGTGCATTCATCATCACAAAAATGCTTTCAACTATTTCGTTCATTTTATATATATATATTTTTAAAAGATGCTTAGATTACATAAATGTTACCCAACAAATATAGGGATTTCCATATGCTCCACTTGCCACACCTCACTCACCCTCCCACAGAAACAACATCATCAGCATGGCACATTCATTGCAATTGATAAACACATCCTGGGGCATTGCCACTGAGCATGGACCATAGTTCACATTGTAGTCTACACTCTCTCCCACACAGTTCTGCATGTTATGGGGCAATATAAACTGGCCTATATCTGTTGGGCCAGAATCATTCAGTATGATTCCCAAGTGTCAAAAAAAAAACATATTACAACTGTTTTTCCCTCTCCTTGTCCCCAGAGTCTCCAGTAGCCACTGCCTCCACATCAATGTTGTAATTTCATTGTTAGAATTATAATATGTCTAGGGTAGAATACCAGTAGAATACCAATAAGTCCCCTCAAGTCCATAGTTCATTCCCCATCCCGAGTATTCTGGGATGATGATGTCAACTCCACTCCTTATTGAGAGGGGGATTCGATCCCATACAGCTGATGGATTGGACTGTCTTGCTTGCAGTTGTTGGCTCTCTCATTTCCTTGATATGGTGGTTGCCAATTTTCACCTCCTTTTTATTTGTCCTGCATGTGTCCAATGAACTGGAGATTAAGTGTTACAACTCCACTGTGGCTCTGCTCCCAGCTAGCACATGGATATCCCAAAGATTCCTGGTCTCTTGGAGGAACACCTACAAATTCCAGCACCAAGTATTGATTAATCAGAAGGGAATATGGGACATGTTTAGAGAAGACATAATTGAGTCCAACTCTGTCACTCTCAGAAGCTCTCACTCCAAAGTATAGCCCACTGGCAAGGCACAAATCTCCAGACCTATCTGCCTGGACAAAAGGACCTGGGTGTCTCCAGAGCCCTCAAGAACCTCACTATTTGGGGTAGTATCCGCTTCGACAGTCTATGAGGTACTGCTGATATGTGCATAAGCGTAACCTCGGGGATGACCTCCTGAATCACTTTGAAGTCTCTTACCCGTATAAACTCATTTTTCTTTACTTTTCTCCCCTTTTATTCAAGGTCTTTTTCCAGTTGCTTTGTGAGTTGGTGCTTGGTAGTAATCTCTCAGTGCCAGGGAGGCTTCTACCCTGGAGTCATGTCCATGCTGGTGGGAAGGTAATGCATTTAGATGCTGAGTTTGGCTTAGAAAAAGGCCACATTTGAGCAACAAGGATATTCTCAAGAGGCAAACAGTAGGCACCCCTAATGCTAGGCTAAGTTTCAATGTCAAGAGCAAAGGCTCTTAAGCATAGATGTTAATATCAAGAGCCCACCATTGGATTATCCTTCTTTGCCAGTCATTGCTCCTGCACTTGGGGGACTGTTGCTTCTCCATTAGAGAATGTGGCAGAGCTCTCCAGGATGGGGATTCAATATTCTCTTAGTTATTGTGTAAGTCTCCAACCATTGTGACAATGCCCTGTGAACATTTGAACATATTTATATATCTTATATGTATGCCCAGGTGAAATTCTTCCCATATATCCTCTATCACTGGCACTGCACACCAATGATCCTCCCCTGCCTCAGGTGTAACCCTTCTGTGATTCAACTTTCTTCAAATGTGAAGCCAATAAAATAGCCAAATACAATTAAAAGGAAAATGAAATAATAATGATAGGTTTAAATGTATGAAATAAAATACATACAAATATTTAAATACTAAAAATAAGATTGGGATATTTAGAAAGTAGATTTAAAAATTATTTGACATTTCGCCTTTCTTCACTGTAATATCTCTGGTCTCCTCTATGTACAGTGACATTTTCTTCCATTTATTCCCCAGTGTCTTACTTTAATTCTTTTTTTTTTTCAAAGAAAATTTAGGTCACAGTAGACTCACATACAGAATATAGGAGTCTCCCATGTACCAAACATCCTCCCCCTTTCCCCCTTCCCATATTAATACCTTTTTATAAGTGGATAGGACCTTTGCTACAACTGGTATACAAATAGTGAAACATAACTACTACCTATGGTCAATAGTTTGCATTTTAGTTTACTTTTAGACTGCACACTTTTAAAATTTTGATGATATTTAACATGGCCTGTGTCCATCATTGAAAGATCATGTAGAACACTTCCATTGTCCACTAAATACCCCGTGTTCCATCTATTCTATTCCTCCCTCCCCCTCCCTTCAGGGCACATCGTGACCCCCCAGTTTCATTCTTTGGATTACAAGATTCATAGTTACTTGAAACAACACTGAGGTCTTGACACCCTGGTTTGTCTTTCCTTATTAGAAACACCCCATGTTCTTGAGAGACACAAGCCCCTCTGTAAACATATTGATCCTCCCCAGGATAGGAGTCCAACTCCTTCCCTCTCATTATGTGGCTCTCCACCAACTGATACCACCCATTATGACAAAATGATCATTCACACACTCCTAGAGGCCTGCTCCAGGTAAGCCCTGTCACAAATGACACCCCCCCATACAGCATCCTAAACCAGTAACTCTTCCTTGTCATATTCCCATAAGTGCATTCCCAACTTTGTACATTCAACCACATACCTGCCAATCACCAGTGTTCACCTGGTCCCTCCCACAACCCTTCCCCCATTTTCCTGGACCTTCCATCCCACCCTCCCCAGTATACCCCCCTATTAAACCTGAAACACCTAGCCCAATAATATCATTACCCTCTTGTCATAACCCTTCAATGTGCAACTATACACTTTCACCATATCATAGATTAGGCCTGTATGGACATTGGCTCAAAAACTTCTTCTCCATTTCTAATTCCAGTCAACCTATCTTCCAGACAATAGCTCTCCAAGTTTTCTCCATTTGCTTAATGCATATCAGTGAGGTCATATGATATTTTTCCTTCAACATCTTGCTTTTTTCACTCAAAATAAGGTCCTCAAGATTTACCGTGCTAACCTGTTTGTTAGCACTGAATTCCTTCTTACAGCTGAGCAATATTCTTTTGTATGTATGTATGTACCACATTTTGATGGGCATTTGGGTTAATTCCAACTTTTGGCAATAGTGAATAATGCCACTATAAACATTGGTGTGCATATATTTGTTCATGACTTTGCTTTCAATTCTTCTGGGTGTATATCTATCAGTGTTATTGCTGTAACATATGGCAGGTCTATATATAGTTTTTTGAAGAACTGTGTCCTTCACAGTGGCTGGATCATTGTACATTACCATCATAAGAGGATGAGAATTCCCATTCCACCATATCCTCTCCAACACATATATTTCTCTTTTTTTTAATAGTCAACAGCCAAAGAAGTGTAAGATGGTACCTCACTGTACTTTTGATTTGCATTTCCCTAAAAGCTAGTGATGTTGAGCATCTTTACATGTGATTTTTGGTCATTTGCATTTCTTCCTCAGAAAAGTGTCTATTCAAGTCTCTTGCCCGTTTTTTTATATGAGTTGTTAGTTTTTTTTTTTATTTTTGAAGTGTAGGATTTCTTTATCTATGCTGAATATTAGGCTCCTACCAGATATATAGTTGCCAAATATTTTCTAACATTATATATGCTGCCTTTTTGCTTTCTTGATAACCTTCTTTGAGGTAAAAAGTTTTTAATTTTGAGGAGGTACCATTGATCTATTTTTCCTTTCACTGCTCATGGTTTGGGTGTGAAGTTCATGAAACCATCTCCTATTTCAAGAGCCTGTAACTATTTCCCTACATTATCTTCCAAAGTCTTTATGTTTTTGACTCTTATATTTAGATCTTTGATCCATCTTGAGTTGATTTTTTATAAGGTGTTAGATGGTGATCCTCTCTCATTCTTTTGGATATGGATATCCAGTTCTCCAAAAAACCTTTGTTGAAGAGGCCATTCTCTGCCATTTGAGTGTGCTTGGTGGCCTTGCTGAATATCAGATGCCTGTATGGGAGAGGATCTATATCAGAACTCTCAATTTGGTTCCTTTGCTCGGTATGTCTATCTTTGTGCCAATACCATGCAGTTTTGACCACTTTAGTTTGTAGTATGTTTTAAATCCTAGTAGTGTGATTCCTCAATTTTCATTTTTATTTTTCAATATTTCATTATCTACTTGGGGACTCTTAACCTTCCAAAGAAATTTTGTATTTAGTTTTTCAAATTCAGTAAAAAATGCTGTGTTGATTTTTACTGGGATTGCATTAAATCTGTAGATAAGTTTGGGTAGGATAGACATTATAATGATGTTTAGTTTTCCTATCAATGAACTGGGAATATTATTCCATTCATTTAAGTCTTCTTTAATTTCCTTGAAAAGTTTGTGTACTTTTTTTTTTTTTAGTGTAAGCCATTGACATATTTAATTCAATTTATTCCTAGGCATTTTATTCTATTAGTTGTTATTGTAAATGGGATTATTTTCTTGATTTCCTACTCATATTGCTTGTTATTGGTGCACAGGAATACTATTGATTTTTGCACATTGATCTTACAGCCAGCGACTTTACTGAACTCATTTATAAGTTTTAGAAACTTTGTTGCAGATTTCTCAGGGCTTTCTATGTATTACATCATGTCGTATGCAAATAGGGAAATTTTTATTTCAAATTTTGATGTCTTTTATATCTTTTTTCTTGCCTCAGTGCCCAAGCAAGTACTATTAAGACAATGTTAAATAGAAGTGTTGATAATGGGTATCCTTGTCTTGCTCCTGATCTTAGAAAGAAAGCTTTTAGGATTTCATTGTGATGTTAGCTGTGGGTTTTTCTGATATATCCCTTATCATGTTCAGAAAGTTTTCTTCTATTTCTATCTTTTTGAGATTTTATCAGGAAAGGGTGTTGTAATTTGTTGAATGCTTTTTGTGCATCTATAGAGATGGTCATGTTAATTTTTCTTTTGATCTGTTTATGTGGTGTATTACATTGATTGATTTTCTTATGGTGAACCATCCTTGCATACCTGGGTTGAAACCCACTTGGTCAGGGTGTATAATTGGTTTAATGTGTTGTTGAATATGATTATCAAATGTTTTGTTGAGAATTTTAGCATCTAGGTTCATTAGTGTGATTTGTCTGTAATTTTCAGTTCTTGTAGTATCTTTGTCTGTCTTTGGTTTTAGAATATAGTTGGCCTCATAGAATGAGTTAGGCAATATTCCTTCTACTTCTATTTTTTTGGAAGAGTATAAGCAGGATTGGTTTTAGTTCTTTCTGGAATATTTGGTAGAATTCACCTGTGAAGCCATCTGGTCCTGGGCTCTTCTTCATTGTGAGGTTTTTGTTGACTGATTCAATTTCTTTACTTTTAATTTACTTATTGACTTCATCTATTTCTGCTTTCACCAATGTAGGTTCCTTTTGAGTTTCTAGGAATTTGTCCATTTCCTACAAATTATCCTTGCTGTTGACATATAATTTTTCAAAGTGTTCTTTTATGATACTCTTTATTTCTCTGAGGTCAGTGGTGATATTCCCTTCCTCATTTCTTATTTTGTTAATTTGCAGCTTCTCTGGTGCTCTACTTTTTTTTCTTTGTTAGTCTAGTTAAGGGTTTGTCAATTTTTTTTTATCTTCTCAAAGTACTAACTTTTGATTTTGTTTACTTTCTCCAGTGCTTTCTTATTTTCTACTTCATTTTGTTCTCCTATAATCTTTGTTATTTCCTTCTTTCTACTTTCTTCAGGGTTAGTTTGCTTCTGTTAATCTAATTCCTCCAGGAATGTCTTCAATTTTATCTCTTTCTATTTCCTTGATATACGAATTTGTGGCAATCAATTTCCCTCTCAGTAGAGATTTTTTGCATCCCATAGGTTTTGGTATGTTGTGTTGTCATTTTCAATTGTTTCTAGGTACTTACTGATGTCTTTTGTGATTTCTTCCTTGACACAGTCTTTGTCTAAGTGTGTGTTTTTAACTTCTATATCTTTGTATGAAATCTAGTACTCTGGCCCTTACAGATTTCCAGCTTCACTCTATTGTGGTCAGAGAAATTACATTGTTTAATCACAATCTTTCTGAACTAATTGAGAATTTTTGTGTGGCCCAGCATGTGCTCTATCATGAAGTATGATCCATGAACACTCGAGAAGAATGTATATCCTGCTGTATTTGGGTGTAGCATTCTGCATATGTTTATTAGGTCCATATCCTCTAATGTATTATTCAGAGTCTTTGTTTCTTTATTAATTCATTCTCAAGATGTTCTGTCTAATGGTGATAATGAAGCATAAAAGTCCCCCACTATAATTTTAGAGATATCTATTTCTCCACTTAGTTTTTCCAGTGTTTGCCTAAAGTATTTTGAGGTGCTCCAGTTAGGTGCATAAATGTATATGATTGTTCTTTATTCTTGAAAGTTTACTCCTTTTACTAATATATAGTGTCTGACTTTTTCTCTTACAATAGTTTTGCATTTAAAGTCTATTTTGTTCGATATTAGCATAGCTTCTCTGGCCCTTTTTTCAGTTTTTGATTGCATTTAAGATTGTTTTATAGCCATTCTCTTTTGGCCTACTTGAATCCATGGTCTAAGGTGGGTTTCTTAGAGAAAATATAGATGAGTCATATTTCCTTATCCATTCTGCCAATCTGTGTCGCTTGTCCAGTGAGTTTAAACCTCTAACATTCAGCATTATTTCTCTCAAGGAATTACTTACATTAGCCATGTTTTCTTTGGATTGATGTATATCATATGTTGTTTATATTTCTCTCTTTGTCTTTTTAGTTGATCTTACACTCTCCTCTAACTCTCTTTCTCCTGCTTTTTCCTTTTAACCTGCAGAACCCACTTTAGTATTTCTTGAAGGCTGGTTTCTTATTGGCATACTCTCAATTTTTGTTATCTGTGAATATTTTGACTTCTCCAACATTTTTTAATGCCAACTTTGCTGTATAGAGGATACTTGGCTGTAATTTTTTTCTTTTAGTACCTTAACTATATCCTACCACTCCCTTCCTGCCTCCATGGTTTCATATGAGAAATAAACAATTAATCTTATTGACCTTCCCTTGTATGTGATGGTTATCTTTTCTCTTGCTGCATTGAGTATTTCTCTTTGTCTTGAGCAATGGACAGTTTGTCGAGTATATGTCTGGGTGAAGGCCTGTTGGGATTTATACTGTTTTGGGTGTGCTACACTTCCTTGACATGCACACCCATCTCCCTCAATAGTGTTAGGAAGTTTTCAGCCATTATTTCCTCCAATATTGCTTTTCTCCCTTCTTGCCCTATTCCTTCTGAGATACATATAATGTATATGTTTGTGCATTTGCTGTTATTCGAATTTTAAAGTCCCTGCTGGACTTTTTACCTATCTGCTCTAGTGTCTGTTTGATTTCAGATGTAGTCTTCCATATCACTATTTGTTTCCTCTGCCTCTTCAAATCTCCTGTTATGTGCTTCCATTGCCTTTTTTTAAATTATTTTTTAAAAAATTTTAAAAGATAATTAGATTACATAAATGTTACACAAAAATTGTAGGGATTCCCATATGCCCCACTTCCCACACCTCCCACAACCTCCCACACTAATCTTCATTAGTGTTTCACATCCCCTGCAATAGATATACACATATTGGTGCTTTGGCACTAAGCATGGATCATAGTCTAGATTGTAGACCACACTCTTTCCCACACAGTTCTGCATGTTATAGGATGATATAAAATGACCTATATCTTTCATTGCGTTGGTCACTCAGGATAATTCCCAAGTCATGAAAAAGCCCCTGTATTACAATGGGGGCCGGTGGCCATTGGCTCCACATTAATGTTGCAATTACATTGCATGAATCACAATATGTCTATAACAGAATACCAGTAAGTCCACTCTAGCTCATAGCTCTTCTCCAATCCTGAGGAGTCTGAGATGGTGATGTCCATTCCACTTCCAAGTGAGAGGGGGCTTATATCCCATGGATAAGATGGATGGGCTCATCCTGCCTGCAGCTGCAGACTCTCTCCATTCCCTGGGATGGCCATTGTCCATCATCATCTCCCCACCCAGTGTCCAGGGTGAGTCCATTGAGCTGTAGAGTAGGAGTTTCAGCTCCAATGATATTCTGTGCTCAGCTTGTATGTGGACAGCCCAAATACTCTGGTGTCTGGAAGTACACCTACAAACTCTGGCATCACATATAAGTTTGAATAGAAGGGACAGATGGGCCGCATGCAGGGAAGACATTTTTTGGTCCAACTAAGTCACTCTCAGGAGCAAGTATTCAAAAGTAGGGCCCACAGATAAGGCACAAAACTCTGGGGTTATCCTCCCTGACATAGGACCTGGGTGTCGCCAGAGCCCTCAGTAGCCGCTCTGATTGGGGTGATATCCACATTGGAAGCCTATGAGATCTTATTGAGATGTGCATAAGCATTATCTCTGGATGACCTCCTGACTCACTTGGAAGTCTCTTAGCCATATGAACTCATTTGTCTTTACCTTTCCCTCCTTTTATTCAAGGTCTTTTTCTAGTCATATTGCCCATTGACACTTGTTTGTAATCCCTCCTTGCCAGGGAGGCACATCCCCAGGATTCAACTCTTAGGCACTCCATAATAATATGCTAAGTTTCCATTTCTTGAGCAAAGACTGATAAGTCTAGTCATCATTAAGAAGAGCCCATCAGTAGATCATCCTCATTTGCCAGACACTGCCCCTGCACTTGGTGGACTTTTTCTTCTCTCTTGGAGAATATGGCAGAACTCTCCAGGATGGGAATTCTCTATACTTCTCATTTATTGAGTGGTTCTCCACCTATTGTGACCATACCCTGTGAGTATTTGAACAATTTTATAAACCTTTTATTTATGTTCAAGTGAACTTCCTCCCATGAGCCCCCCATCCCTGACATCCCCCACCCAAGATCCTCTCCTACCCCAGTTATAACCCTTCTGTGATTCAAAGCTTCTTCAAAGATGAAGCCAATACAACAGCAAAATGCAAGTAATAGGAAAATGAACTAATAATGATGTTTAAATGTATGAGATAAAATGCATGAAAACATAAAAAATATTAAAAATAAAATAAAATTAATGTTTTGGGTTATTCAAAAATGAGAAATGATCTTGGATTGTGCCCTTCATCACTTTCATATAGAATATCTTTTTATGATGTTTATAGTTTCTTCAATAATCTCTTCAAGTGTCTTCTTAGTATCCTTAATTTCTTCATTCTCTTCCTTAAGTTGGTCCATGAAGTTTGTGTGACCATGTTTGTTCAGTTTTTCAATCTTCTGCAGCCTTTCCTGGTTTAAGTTTGTTCATTGGACTGGGCCATGTCTCCTTGTTCTTAATAAAGGTTGTAATTTTTTGTTGCTGTCTGGCAACTTTTTTTCTTGATTGATTTATTCAGTCGATTAGTTTCTCTCTTTACACTAGGTTTTAATGCACTTGCCTTTCTGTGTGTTTGTTAAGTTTTCTTTTTGACACTTAATTCTTCTTATTCTAATTCCTTACTTTTGTCTATGTTCTCTTGAAGGAAAAAATTAGTTCCATGGAATGTGTAAGAGCTAAGAAAATGAAAGGATAAAAATAATAATAATAATCATTAGAAGAGGAATCATATAAGACCTTTTAAAATAGATATTTAACTCATGTACGCAGTGTAGAGTAAGAGAAATAAAAAAGTTGTGTACCAAAAATGAAATGGGAAACCAAATAAAGAAAAATATAAAGAATGAATTAAAATGCCAGTATGATGAGGAGAGAGGGCAAGAGAAAAGAAAATACAAAAAGAAAAGAGTTAATAAAAAAAAGAAAACAGGAAAGACAAGATAGAAATAAGAACCAGAAAAAAATTGAGGATTAAACAAAGAGAGATGTAATATAAAAACAACAACAGAAAGCAGAAGTTAGAAAGATGAAGAAAGGAAAAGAGATAGACTTGTTAGACAAAATTGGTATACACATAAAATGGGAAATCAAGGAATTGGAAACACAGCAACTAATAATCAATCCAGCAGCATCTTGAGGAATTTATCTCTTTGTCTACCTCTCTCCAGATTGATGCACTTAAGCCTTCCACTCTGTAGGTTCCCAAAACAGCTCACTCTAGCAGGATCTTGTTACCACTCAGCCGTTTTTTTGTGAAAGGGATATGTCTATGTTCCTTTGAAAGAAAAAAAAATTTAAGACACGAGATAGGAAGACAAAAAGAATAATAGTAATTATAATTGTAAAAGGTAGGAGAGGAAAGTTCAAGACCTAGGAAATTGAAAACTTAACAGGAGTAAGAGGCCCAGAGGAATAAGATAGTGAAAGTGGAATAGAAACAATGATACCAGAAACAGAATAGAGAAAAAAATATAGAGAATGAATTAAGAGGCTGGAATGGTGAAGATAGGGGAAAAGAAAGAAAGAAAAAGTAAAAAGGAGAAAGTAAACAGAGAGAAAAGGAGAGAGGGAAAAATAAAAACAAGAAAAATTGGAGACCAAATAAAAGAGGTGGAATGAAAGAAAAGCAATGAAAACAAAAGAATATAAAGGTGAAAAAGTGAAAAGAAATAGTGTAGGTAGTAAAAATCAGTAATGAAAAGAAAAAAGAAAAGAAAATTAATCAAGCAGAGAAACAAACAAAGGAAGGGGACACAAAACAGGGAAGAAACAAGACAGCAGAGATTCATTTTTTTTTTTAAGGAAACAGAAGAAAAGAAAAAACATGGAAAAACTGCTTTCTCTCTTAGACCCCTAAGAATCTTCTCAGTCTGCTGGTGTTCCTCAATCACTCAACCTGTAGCCTGCCCTCTGTACGATTTGAACTAAGTTTTAGTGAGTGAAGTAAGAGAAATAAAAGGGACATTTTTTAAAAAAATAAGAGATTCAAGAAAAGCTAATACAAAGAAATTATCTATATGTTTCCTGTCATAAAGTTTCAGCTGGACACCTGATAACCTGGTAAATCACTTCTCAGAGAAGAGTCAGGAATTAAACCAGGGACCTCAAATAGCGAAGCAGGAATATTCCCTCTGAGATATTCTGCCTCCTTGGGTTATTTAGCCTCTCATAAGTCTATCTGCCCCTTTTCCCTCGGGCAGGTTAGATCTCCTGCAGTTAGCTGGAGTGGTGCTTATCTCTGCCTTTCTCTGTGTCCTCACTGATGTAATTCCTCTTTTTACATAGTTGGGTGGGTTTGATCACCTGCCTGAGGCAATCCCCTTCCCCTTGAGTTGGGGACCCTTCCTAAATTCAAGGGAGGGGGCAGCTGGCTAAACTCACTGCAAATAAATCACTCTCCACAACTGGAGACCACTCTTCAGGGAATCTGTGGTCACACTCACATCTGGAGCAGGGGGTTAGGGTCTACACCTAGTCTGTCCACCCTGATGGCCAGGTATGTGCAACCCTTGCAGCCACCAATGTAAGCAACGTATGATTATTGCTGGCTTCTGTACTTGTCCAGTCCCATCCTAGATGACTCAGAGCACCTTCCCATGGAGCTCTTCTCACAGTTAGATACAATTGAACAGTAGTTTTACCTTCACTTAATATCTTAGGAGTGGGGGAGGGGATCCCTTCCTGGGAGCTAAGAAGTTTAATAACTCACTATCACTTGTTTTGGCTTCTTCGTGTCATTCACCCTCATTCTTCTGGGAGTTGGTAATCAGGGTCCTTGTTTGCTATGCCCCAAAGCAGGTCCTTGCAGCAGCCTCTGTTTTTTTGTTTGTTCTTTTAGTGAGAGCTATGCCTTATTTGCCTAACCCATTGGCCAACTTCCCTGAATTATCTCTTGAAATTTCTGCACATGTGTATTTTGTATTCTTGCTCTGGCATTACAGATTATTTCTTCAAGGAAACCTAGCTAGGCTTCAAGCAATGAACTAGATGGGTGTGAACTAATCTAGGTATAGAAACAGGATGAAAACTCCTGATTTACCATTTGGGTGCTGAACGTAATCTCATGCTTTCTAACGAAACTTGAAATTGCCTCACTTTTAATGTCTGTGTAAATAATCCCAACCTCTTTCAGCCATGGCTAATCCAGCTAATCATTGTTTCACTGCACCCAGGCTTCAGTATGGTTTGAGTTATATTGTGCTTTAATCTTGAATGTATCCCCTTGTACCCCCTGCATCACTTAGAGGACTGAAATAATGCCATATCTCAAAAAGGAAATGCCATTCTTTACATGGCTTTAAACTACCAGTAACTTCATAAATCTGAAAGAACAGCATGATATCATTGTTTGTGATTCTGCTTATCCCAGCATCATTGATTAAGAAAAAATGTTCACAATTATTGAATTCCATAAAAAATAGAACAGCTTGATGAAATATGCTACAACTTAATGTATTAGGAAATAAAGTTGAGTATTAATAGTCTTAAAATATGTGACATTTTTCTGAATGTTTATTGTTTTCATTCATTGGGTTTCCAACATGGGATTATTTAATCATAATGTATACATTTCAAACAGAATAATACAAGGTTGCCCTGTTATTTATTCTACCACTGTTCTTTTTCACAAAGTCCCATGTTCTCTAATTACTTCACTCACTCAATATAGAATTTCTGTTTAAAACTTTAGTGTTCTTAGTTTTCTTAAATGACTTCTTTTATTTAGGATGATAGCTTACTTGTAATATTTTCTCAATTTCTAGTTTTCCTACAAGATTTACAATACTTTTAGCATCTGTGATTTCCAAAGATTTAATATGCCTGTTTATTTTATAACATATTTATACTTATTAATTATTTTAGATATAGAAAGCAGTTGAAAATATCTTCACATTTATGCACATAAATATTATTTCATTATTTGAACATGTTTTAAAATATTACTTTAAGAATTTTGAAATTTGAATAAATTTATAACTGAACTGTGATGTTTTTCACAAATTACATTAATATACCATTGGGTATAACAAAATCAATATCCCACTGTGGATTTAATATTCACTATGTGCTTTAACTAATTTACAGTACTCTCAAAACACATTACCATGCATTAAACTAAACCTAACTACAAAAAACAATTACAAAACCTGAAAGAAAAACAGAAGAACCAGTCAATTTAAAGACAATGACCCTAAGACAATGGTTTTCACAAGATTCTCTTTGTAAAGATTCCTTTCCAAATGCATGCGCCAGAAGAGCTTCTTAATTTTCAGCTTGATTTTAGAGAATAGTTTAATACCACATGCACTATGGCCCCATATAGGTATCCTAGATCCTGAATACTAACATTAGGGGAGAGAACAGATGGTAGAAATTTGAAGATAACCTGCGAATCCTTCACAATCTACAGTCACAGCACAATTCTGAGAAATAACTTTGATAAGCAAAACGAAGGGAATGAAATTATCCAAACAACTATATTTATCTATTAGGTATTAATCCTGAGGTAGTTCAACATGATAAAATAAATTCATGGGGGATGGCCAAGATGGTGGTATAGAAATGTGTTCCAAGAGTCCGTTAATCCTACAGGGCAGATAGTAATCACCCAGAGCTATTTGAAGCACCTGTTTGGGGGCCTACAACACCAGAAGATCATTGTGCAACATCCTTGAAAGAATGGAAGGAGGAGACTGCCCATCAGCAGTGAAGTTGCATTAGTAGAGCACTCCTCCACTGCTTGCATAAGCTGCCTTGAGGTCTATACTGTGCCTGGAGTTGGCAGCTCCATTTTACCAAAATAGAGTAGGAAGAGAAGGTTGGCCACAAACTTCAGCTACTGCTTAATAAATTTGGATGGCTAAAGTATAATCCTAGGAAAAGCTGAAGTTTGAACCTGCCCAAGTCAGAAAGAGGCTTGTATCCACCATTTAATTTTGCCCCAGGCAAAAGGTGAAGAAGAGGTGATTGACAATCACAGTGATGTTAAGGACTGGCTTCTTTACACCCAGAATGGAATGCAGCCCTAGCCTAGACTCCAGCCCCATCTGAGGCAGGGGGATAATGAAAGGACTTGCACCAGCCTCTCTGGGTAGCTGGAGGCAGTTTTGTCAGATTCATACTAAGTAGATGGACACCTGGGGCTCCATCCTCACACCTAAAGAGGATAAGAGAGGAGTTGTGTTTCCTCAGTCTCTGTGGGCACATGCAGGTGATTTTGGTCCACACAAACTGGTTTATTAAGTGCCTTCAATTCCATCTGCACCCCTCCATAGAAAAGAAGAGGGCAGGTGTTTTCTCAGCCTTTCTGAGAAACTGCAGGTGATTTCAGCTTGCACAGACTTGATACTCAGACACCTGTAGCTCCCACCAAGCCCATCAGTATGTTTGTAGGGGAACAGCATTTCCTCAGCCTCTCTGGGCACTTGAAGTTACTTTAGGCCCATGCAAACTGTTTTTTTGACCACCTTCAATTCCATCTCCACCCTTGCCCTCCCACCCATAGTATAGGAGGGGGTTCGTGTTTCCTTAGTCTTTCTGAGCAACTGCAGGTGATTTGTGTCTGCATGAACTCAAACGTTGGGCACCTGTGACTCCACCCCACCCCCAAAAGGACAAGAAATGTTAATGATTCCCCAGCCTCTCTGGATAACTGCAGGTGTTTGGGGCCTAAATAGACAATAGTCAGAAAACTGTATTTCCATCCCCACGCCCAAGTAAGATAGGTGGGAGCTGTGTTTCCTCAGCCTTTCTGGGAAATGCAGGCACTTCCATCCAGCATGGGTAGAATGGATTGTACCTGTGGTTCCACCCTTATACCCCAATAGAATAAGAGGGGACTGGTGTTCCCTGAGGCTTTCAGGACAATGGAAGGCATTTTTTGACTAAACAGATTGGACTGCTCACCACCTGTGGATCCACCCCCAAATCCTGATAGGATATAATGAGCTGGTGTTTCCTTAGCTTCTCTCAGTAATGGCAAACACTTTCAGCCTGGACAGACTGGACGGTTGGGCACCTGTGAATTCAATTCCTCTGAGCATAATCGTATAAAGTCGGAAATCAACATGAAGCAGAAAAAGGGAAAATTCACCAGTATATTGAAATTAACTAACGTACTCTTAAATTATCAGTGGGTCAAAGAAGACATTCTGAGGGAAATCAATAAATATCTCAAGATGAATGAAAATGAAAGCACTACATATCAGAACCAATGGGATGCAATGAAGGCAGTGCTGAGAGGGAAATTTATAGCCCTCTATGCTTATATTAAAATAAATGAAGAAAAAGGGGAAGGCAATATGGCGTCACTTTAAGTGGGCACTCACTGACTCTTTCACAAAAGACAGCTGATTAAGGATAAGATCTTGCCCAATTGAGTTGTTATGGGAGCCCACAGAGTGAGAGCCTTTGGGACATGGATCTGGAGGGAGCTGATCTGGGAGATAGATTGCTCAAGACAAAACCATGAGTTTTTTCTGAGCTGGAAATCACTGGCATGGACAGCTAAGCCCCACGCTAATGGCAAAGGGCTAGGGTGAGCACTGACTCCCAACCCAGCAAGAGGGAACATTCTCCGAGAGTTGGAGTGTTCTGAAAAAGGGTGTAGAGGGGTTTCCTTTTTGTGGGTTTGGTTTCCTGGACCCCCTTAGAGCTCAGGGAAGCACACCAGCCAGCTTGAAGTGGCACTAGGCTGAGGGGAGACGCAATTCTGCTGAGGAATCCTGATTTACCTAACTGCCCTGGGATACAGAGGCTTGACTTGAGAGAAGGTGGACTCAGTCAATTTAATAGTTCTGCTCTGAGGACTATCTGAATTTCAACACTGCTAAGGGAGTCAGGCAGTGGGTAGTGCTTAATAAGTTTCCACAAGCATATTTAGGGTCCCCTGGGAGGAAGGCATGGTCTAGAAGAGGCTTATAAATCATTTCAGGGTGGTGAACTTGGTTTTCTGGACAACCTTAGAGATTTAGGGAACACACAATCTGGCTTGAAGTGGCACAAGGCTGAGGCGAATCTGCTGAGCCACTTTTACCTAACCACCCTGGGAGGCAGAGGCTTGGCTTGAGAGAGGGTGGAGTCAGCCAACTTAATAATTTGGCACTGAGGTCTATCAGAATTCAACTCCTCTAAGGGAATCAGGCAGTGGGTAGTGCCTAATAAGTTTCCACAAGCCTATTTAGGTTCCCCTGGGAGGAGTGGGTGGTCTAGAAGACTTTGTAAACCATTTCAGTGAGATGAACTCAGTCATCAGGGTCCCATTTGAATTTCAAAGGGAAACTCAATCTGACCAGGAAAGGGGAGGTAAGATCTGCTCATACAGCCTGCTGATTCCTGATGCCACAGGAGAGTAAAACCTTTCCAGGGGAAAGTGACTAAACAGCTTTCTGAAAAACTAACTGACCCAATTAGTAAGTTAGCTCAGTGGAGGAATTTCTGCCCTAAATACATGAGGTCCCTAGTTCAATTTTCATCTCCTCTAAGAGTAGTGATTCAACAGGATATCTAACATCTAGCTGATACTGTAGGACAGAGAAATCACGGACAGTATTTTTGTACTAACTTCCTTTGGGTCCCTTATTTCTCAAAAAAATAAAAAAGGTTACTTAAAGAATTGACTAAGTTCTCTCGATAAAATCCACCTTAAAACCTGCAGAAAGAAGCCTGCAATGTAACTGATTGATTAACAGCCCAGGAAGGAATGCTGTTATTCCTTAGCTTTGTTTGGTGCTTGCTTGTGTGTTTGGATTTTGTTTGTTTGTTTCTTGCTTTTCTTTTCTCTTTCTTCCCCCTACATTTTTTAAAATTAGGTGCTGCTGGCTTGTTTCTTCTTTGCTGTGCTTCTTCCTCCTTGATTTCTCATTTTCTGTTTATATTGATTTTGTCTACCAACACTATTTCCTTCTTTCTTCTTTCTATCTTCTGCTTTCTGTTGTGGTTCTTACTTTCCACTCTTTTTCATTAGTCCTCAAATTTACTGGTTTTGATTTCTATCTGGTCTATTCTGTTTTCTTTCTTTTTAATTAACTTTTTCATTTGAGCTCCTTCTTTACCTTTTCTCTCCTCACCATTCTGGCCTTTTAAACCATCCTATATATTTTTCTTTATTTGGTTTCCTATTCCATTTTAGGTACTCCACTCTTTTTTCCCTATTTCTCTACACTGCTTACATGAGTTAAATTTTCATTTTACCAAGTCTTTTACTGCCACTCTTCTAACATTTATTATTATGCCTATTATCCTTTTCATTTCTTACCTCTTTTGATTTCTCTGGCCCTAATCTTTCTCCTTCAAGGGAACATAGAAAACAGCATGGAAATAGAACAAGAAGAACAAATTGTCAAAGAGAAAACTTAACACACACACAGAACCACCAGCTAAATAAAACTCTAGAGCAGAGAGAGAAGCTAATCAACTGAATAAACACATCAAGATAAAATGATGACCAGAAGGCAACAAAAAATTACAAATCATACTGAGAAACAGGGAGACATGGACCAGTCCAACGAATAAATTAAAATCGAGGAAGAGATACAGAACATAGAACAACTAATCAAAGCTGTCCAGACAAATATCATGGACCAAATTAATGATGTGAAGGAAGAGATTAAAAATATTAAGAATACACTGGGAAAACATACTGAAGAAATTGTAAACATACATAAAAAGATAATGGATATGATGGCACAATCCAAGAAATAAAAAAGATTCAGGATTCACATAACAGCAGATTTGAACAGGCAGGAGAAAGAATTAGTGATATGGAAGACAGTAGATCTTAAATCAAATAGATAGTAGAACAGAGAGATAAAAAGATAGAAAAATGCAGTAGGACTTAGGGATTTAAATGACAATACAAAATGCACAAACATATGCATTATAGGCATCACAGAGGGAGAAGAGAAGGGAAAGGGAACAGAAGGCATGTAGAAGGAAATAATGGCTGAAAACTTCCCAACCCTATTGAGGGAGATGGAAGTACATGTCCAGGAAGCACAATGCACCCCAAAGAGTATGAATTACAACAGGACTACTCCAAGACATATACTTCTCAAAATGTCCAATGCTCAAGATAAAGAGAAAATACTCAAGGCAGCAAGAGAAAAGAGAATCATCATATACAAGGGATGCTCAATAAGATTAAGTGCTGATTTCTCATCTGAAACCATGGAGGCAAGAAGACAATGGTATGACATAGTGAAGGTACTAAATGAAAAAAACTTCCAGCCACATATTCTCTATCCAGCAAAGCTGGGATTCAAAAATGATAGAGAGTTGAAAATAGTCACAGATAAACAGAAATTTAGAGAGTATGTCAATAAGAATCCTGCCCTTCAAGATACTAAAGGAAGTTCTACAGCTTGAAAGGAAAAAACAGGAGAGAGAGAGTTGGAGGAGAGTGTAAGAACAACTAAAAAGAAAAAGGAGAAATAAAAACAACCTATGACATACATAAACCCAAATAAAATATGGCTGATGTAAGAAATTCATTTAGAGTAATAACACTGAATGTTAATGGATTATTAAACTCACCAGTCAAGAGACACAGATTGGCAGAATGGACAGGGAAATATGACCCATCTATATATTGTCTACAAGACATCCACCTTAGACCCAAGGATTCAAGGAGGCTTAAAGTGAATGGCTGGAAAATAATTTACAAGCAAACATTAATCAAAAATGGGTGGGAGTAGCTATACTAATATTAGACAAAATAGACTTTATATGTAAAACTATTGTAAGAAACAAAGATGGACACTGCATATTAGTAAATGGGGTCGTCTTTCAAGAAGACAGGACAATCATAAACATTAATGCACCTAATCAGGGTGCCTCTTAATACATGAGGCAAATACTGAAAAACTACATTGAGACATAAATGCTTCTACAATTAGAGTGGGAGACTTTAGTACACCATTGTCACCATTATACAGAACATCTAGGCAGAGAATCAATACAGAAACAAAGACTCTGAATAATACATTAAGGAATCTGGACCTAAAAAAAATATACAGAATGCTACACCCAAATACTGTGGGATATACAATCTTCTCAAGTTGAGTGCATGTGGATCATAATCCAAGATAGACCACATGCTAAGCCACAGAACAACACTCAATGAATTCAGAAAGTTGAGATTATACAAAGCAATATTTTTGACTGCAAGGAATGAAGTTGGAAATTATTGAGGGTCAGAGAACCAGATTAGTCGCATAGATATGGAAGTTAAACAACACTCTCTTACATAAACAGTGGGTCAAGGAGGAAATCTCAAAATAAATCAGTGACTACTTTGAAACAAATGAAAATGTCAACACAACATATGAAAACCTATGGGATGCAGCCAAAGCTGTACTGAGAGGGAAATTCAGAGCCTTAAGTGCATATATTAACTAAGAAGAAAGAGCTAAAATGGAAGATCTAACTGCACACCTGGAGGAATTGGAAAAACAACAAAATATCCCAAAGATAGTAGAAAGAAGGAAATAGGAAAGATTAGAGCAGAACTAAATGAAATAGAAAATAAGAAATCACTAGAAAAAATAAACAAAACCAAAAGCTGGTTCCTCGAGAAGATCAATAAAATTGACCAACCCTTTGCCAGACTAACAAAGAAAAAGAGAGAGCAGAAGCAAATATACAAAATAAGTAATGAGGAAGGGGATATCATTTCTGATCCCACAGAAAAAAAGGTTATCATAAGAGGATACTCTGAAAATTATATGCCAAAAAGAATGACAATTTAGAGGAAATGGTCAAATTCTTACAAACTCACAAGCAGACTACTTTGAGAAAAGAAGAAATTGATGAAATCAACAATTTCAATTTAAAGTAAAGTGACAGAATCAATCATCAAAAACCTCCCAACTAAGAAAATCCCAAGACCAGAAGGCTTTACAGATGAATTCTAACAAACATTCCAGCAAGAGCTAACACCAATACTGCTTAAGCTCTTCCAAAAATAGAAGTAGAAGGAAAATTGCCTCACTCATTCTATGATGCCAAAATTACCCTAATACCAAAATCAAACAAAAATACCACAAGAAAGGAAAATTACAGACCAATCTCACTAATGAACTTAGACACTAAAATCCTCAAGAAAATACTTGCTAATCGCCTTCAACAACATATTAAAAGAATTATACACCATGATCGAGTGGGTTTCATCCCATGTATGCAAGGATGTTCCAACATAATAAAATCAATCAATTTAATACACCACATAAACAGATTGAAAGAAAAAAATCACATAATCATCTCGATAGATGCAGAAAAAGCATTTGACAAAATACAGCACTCTTTCCTGATAAAAACACTGCAAAAGATAGGAATAGAAGGAAACTTTCTGAACATGATAAAAGGTATATATGAAAAACACAAAGCTAACATCACTGTCAATGGTGAAATCCTAAAAGCATTCCCTCTGAGATGGGGAGTAAGAGAAGGATGGCTGCTATCACCCCTTCTATTTAACATAATATTAGAAATACTTGCTCAAGAACTGAGGCAAGAAAAAGAAAAAAAAAAAGACATCAAAATTGGAGAGGAAGAAATAAAAATTTCACTATTTACATACAACATGATCCTATACATAGTAAGCCCTGAGAAATCTACAACAAAACTTCTAGAAATTATAAAGGAGTTGAGTAAAGTCACAGGCTATAAGATCAATGCTCAAAAGTCAGGTGTATTTCTGTACAATAACAAGTAATCTGAAGAGGAAATCAAGAAAAAATACCATTTACAATAGTAACTAAAAGAATCAAATACCTAGGAATAATTTAACTAAAGATGTAAAGAACTTATATACAGAAAACTGCACAACACTGTTAAAGGAAATCAAAGAAGATTTAAATAAATGGAAGAATATTCCCTGCTCATGGATAGGAAGACTAAACAACCTCAAGATGTCTCTCCTATCAAACTAATCAACAGATTTATTGCAATCCCAATAAAAATCAACACTGTAGTTTTTATGAATTAGAAAAACTAACTACAAAATTTATAAGGAAGGGTAAGAGGCTCCAAATCGCCAGAGACATAATGAAAAAGAAGAATGACGTTGGAGGTATCACACTACCTGACTTTAAAATATACTACAAAGCTACAGTGGTCAAACTGTATGGTATTGCCACAAGGATAGACATACTGACTAATGGAACCAAATTGAGAGTTCTTATATAGATCCATGCATATACAGTCATCTGATATTGGACAAGACCACCAAGCCCACTCAGTTGGGAGAGAAGGAGCTCTTCAACAAATGGTGCTTGGAGAACTGGATATCTATATCCAAAAGAATGAGGGAGGAACACCATCTCATACCTTATACAAAAAGCAACTCAAGGTGGATCCAATATATAAAAATAAGAGCCAAGACCATAAAGACCTTGGAAAATAATGTAAGGAAGCATCTACAGGACCTTGTATTAGGAAATACTGTCATGAACTTCACACCCAAAACACGAGCAGAAAAAGAAAAAATAGGTAAATGGGATCCCCTCAAAACTAAAAACTCTTTTTTTAAAGGTGCCTAGATAACCTAAATATTACTCAGAAATTACAGGGATTCCCATGTTCCCCACCACCCACACTTCCAACAACATCCCACACCACCATTCCTCATCCATGTGGTACAACACCTGCAATGGATATACACATGCTGGGGCCTTGCCACTGAGCATAGACCACAGTTCACATCACAGACCACACTCTCTCCCACCCAATATATATATAACAAATAACATTTATGTAAACAAATGCACATATATGCATATGTATTTATATATCATTTTACAAATATTGGTATGTATTGTGAAAAATTTGATTTTTACCGACAATAAAAAAAAAACCCAAAATTAAAAACTTTTGCACCTCAAATGTCATTATGAAGAAAATAATAAGTCAACCTACCCAATGGGAGAAAATATTTGTCAACCAAATATCTGATAGGAGCCTAATATCCTGCATATATAAAGAAATCCTACTTTTTGAAAATAAAAAGACAAACAAACCATTTAAAAAATGGGCAAGTGACCTGAAAAGCACTTCTCCAAGGAAGAAATACAAATGGCTAAAGAGAACATGAAAAAATTCTCAACATCACTAGCTATTAGGGAAATGCAAATCAAAACTGCAATGAGATACCATCTTACACACATTAGAATGGTAGTTATTAAAAAAAAAAAAACACACACAGCAGACTATAAGTGTTGGAGAGCATGTCGAAGAATGGGTACCTTCATCCACAGCTGGTGGGATTGTGGAATGGTCCAGCCACTGTGGAGGACAATATGGTGGTTCCTCAAAAGCCTAACTATAGGTCTTCGGTATCATCCAGTCATTCCATTGTTGGGCATATACCCACAAGAATTGAAAGCAAAGACACAAACAGATATATGCACACCGATGTTCATAGCAGCATTGTTCACTATTGCCAAAAGTTGGAATCAACCCAGGTGCCCATCAACAGATGAATGGTGAAATAAAATGTGGTGCATACATACAATGGACTATTACTCAACAGTAAGAAGGAATAAAGTGTTAACACATGGGATAGAATGAATGAATCTTGAAGATTTTATGTTGAGTGAAGCAAGCCAAGCATTGAAGGATGAGCAGTACTTGACCTCACTGATATGAATTAAGGAAATTGAGCAGTCTCAGAGAACTATGGTCTGTAAAATAGGTTTACAAAAAAGAGAAAGAGAAGAGAAGGCTTGAGCCAAAACCCATATGGATGTAATCTGTGGTAAAGTGATAGAGAGTAGTTGTGTATTGAAGGGATAGGACAGGAGGTAAGTGATATTATTGGGTTGGGTGGTGCAGGGTTCACAGGTGGTTAGATTGGGAAGGGTGGGTTAGAATATCCACAACACTGGGGGAGAGATGGTAGAGGGACCACCTGGAGGGACCACCATATGAATATTTAGGATTCGTGGGAACAAGTTTGAAAGTACAGAGGTGGGAATGCTCTTATGGCAATATGACAAGGAAGGGTTACTGGATTAGGGTGTTGGTTGGGGGGGGCATTCAGGACAGTGCGAACCTGGATCAGGCTTCTAGGGAGTGTGTGAGTGTTCATTCTGCCATAATGTGTTGTATCAATGGGTGAAGACCCACATAATGAGTGGGAAGCTGTTGGACTCCCATCTTTGGGAGGACCAATTCGTTCAGAGAAAGACAGGCAGGTGTCTCTCAAGAGCAAGGGTGGTTCCAAATAGGGGAGGATGAACCAGTGTGTCAAGATCTCTTGTTTAATGTAATTATGAATCATGTCATTTAAACAATCAAGCAGGGCATCATCATGGGCCCCGGGGGGATGGGGAGGGTGGAACACAATATATTAAACAAGGGGTATTTAGTTGTCTGTGAAAAAGTTCTTCATTACCTTACAGTGATGGACAAAGGATATGGTAAATATAATCAAAATTTATAAAAGTGTCTGGTCTAATATGAAAACCATACTGTAAAGCAATGACAATGTTTAGTAGCTATGTTTCACTACTTGTATATCAGTTATAAAAATACTGCCATCCACATATAAAAAGTTGATAATATGGGGTGAGGAAATGGGGAGGAGTTTGGGTATATGAGACTCTTTTATTCTGTGTATGACTTTGCTGTGACCTAAATTTTTTTGAAAACAAAATGAAAAAGTAATGATACACTGGGAAATGAGAGTGAGGAGGTGCCATGGTACAGACAGGACACCAGATATCACAGTGATAAAAGGCAAAATGTAAAAAAAATGTTTTTTAATTATTTTATTTTCATTTTTTTATCCCAATCTTTTAATTTTATTTCAGTTTTAGTTTTTTTTTAAGTTTTTGTGTATTTTATATCTTACACTTAAACATCATTATTATTTCATTTTCCTATTAATTGCATTTGGCTATTGTATTGGCTTCATCTTTAAAGAAACTTTGGATCACAGAAGGGTAACAACTGGTGTGGAATAGGATCATTTATGGGGGGGTGTCAGGGATGGGTTGTGCATGGAAGGAAAGTCACTTGAACATACATATAAGGTATATGAAATTGTTAAAATGTTCATGTGGCATTGTCACAGTGGGTAAAGAATCACTCAGTAAATAAGAAAATACTGAATTCCCATCATGGAGAGCTCTGCCACATTCTCTCAGGCAGCAGCAACAGTCACACAAGTGCAGGGGCAGTGTCTGGCAAAAGAAGATGATCCATTGATGGGCCCTTGTTTTTGATGACTAGGCTTAGGAGTATTTGCTCTTGAAATTGAAACTTAGACTTTTCCTACATGGTGCCTAAGGGTTGCCTCCTGAGAGCTGCCTTGTTCAAATGTGGCCTTTCTCTAAGCTAAACTCAGCATATGAATGCATTTCCTTCCTCCCAGGGATGAGCCTCCCTGGCACCAAGGGATTACTACCAAGTGCCAACTGTCAATGTGACTGGAAAAAGACTTTGAATAAAAGGAGGAAAAGATAAAGACAAAGGAGTTCATATGGCTAAGAGACTTCAAAGTGAGTCAGGAAGTCATCCCAGAAGTAATGCTTATGCACATTTCATTATGACCTCATGGTCTTCCAAAGTGGATATCACCACAAACAGAGGGGCTCCTGAGGGCTCTGAAGACACCCAGGTCTTATGTCAGGGCAGATAGCTCTTGAGTTTGTTGCCTTGCCAGTGGGCCCTACTTTGGAATTTGTGCTCCTGAGAGTGACAGAGTTGGACTCAAATATGTCTTCCCTGCACATGGTTCATCTGTCCCTTCTATTCAAGCCAATACTTGTTGCTGGAGTTTGTAGGTGTACATCCAGAGACTGGAGTCTTTGGGCTGTCCATTTGCCAGGTGGACCAGGAATATCTGTAGAGCTGCAAATCCTACTCTACAGCACAAAAGACTCACCCAGGACACCTGGCGGGGAGATGATGATGGACAATGGCCATCCCAGGGAATGGAGAGAGTCTGCAGCTGCAGGCAGGATAATCCCATCCATTTAATCCATGGGGTATATGTCCCTTCTCAATTAGAGGTGGAGTGGACATTACCATCCCAGACTCCTCAGGATTGGAGGAAGAGCAATGGACTAGAGTGGATGGCATTCTATCATAGACATATTATGATTCAAGCAATGGAAGAAATTGCAACATTAATGTGGAGCCTGTGGCCACTGGATGCTCTGGTTGCAGAGAGAGGGAAAAGCAGTTTTAATACAGGGGCTTTTTCAGGACTTGGGTATTGCCCTGAGTGACATTTCAATGACAGATATAGGCCGTTTTATATCATCTTATAACATGCAGTACCATGTGGGAGAGAGTGTGGTCTACAAAGTGAACTATGGTCCATGCTTAATGGCAAAGACCCAGGATGTGTTTATCCATTATAAGCGATATGCCACACCAATGGAGGATGTTTATGTGGGAGGTTGTGGGAAGTGTGGGAGGTGAGGCCTATGGGAATCCCTATATTTTTTGTGTAACATTTATGTAATCTAAGGATATTTTTTTAATTAAAAAATTAATTTAAAAAGAAAAGAAATGAAGTGCTAAAAATAATGAACTAAGTACAGAGCTGGAAGTACTAGAAAAGAACAGCAAACAATTCCTAAAACAAATAGAAGGAATGAAATAACAAAGATCAAAGCAGAAATGAAATTTCAAACAAAAATAAGTGTAGAGAAGTAAGAAAACCAAAATTTTGTTCTTTTAGAATATTAATAAAATTGACAAACCCTTAGACAGACTGACAAAGAAAAATAGAGAATATCAAATAAATAAAATAAAAAATGAAAACAGGGACCTTACTATTGACCTGACATAAATAAAAGAAGATCATAAGAGGATATATGAACAACTGTGCACCAAAATACTAGACAGTGTAGAAAAAATGGAAATATTCTTAAGAATGTATGAGCAAACTATATTGACTCCTGAAGAAATAGAACACCTAAAAACACATAAAAATCTCTCTAGATTGAAACAGTGATCATGCAACTCCTCAGGATGAAAAGGCTAGGAATAGGTGGTTTCTGAGGTGAGTTCTACAAAGCATTCAAAGAAGATGTAAGATCAGTCTTACTCAAATGCTTCCCAAAAATTTAAAATGTAGGAATGCTACCAAACTCATTCTGTGAATCCAATATCTCCCTAATATCAAAGCCAGATAAGGATATAAGGATATTACAAAAATAGAAAATTACTGATCAATTTCCCTAATAAACAGTGATTCAAAATTTTCAAGAAAATTCTTGCTAATATAATCTAACAACACATTAAAAGAATATTTATCATCAAGTGGGTTTTATACCAGGCATTCAAGGGCATTTAAATGCAAAAAGAAAAGAAAATCAACTGGCATATAACACCACATTAAAAAATGAAAGAAGAAAAAAATATGATTCTATCAGTTGATGCAGAGAAGGCATTTGACAATATATAGCATCATTTTTTGATAACAATATTACATAAGATAGGAATGAAGGCATCTTCCTCAACATGATAAAGGCCATATATGAAAAACCAACAGCTAACATTGTACTCAATGGTGAAAATTGGAATACTTTTCCACTGAGATCAGGGACAAGTTAAGGATGCCCTATATATCCACTCTTGCTCAATATATATCTAGAGGATCTACCTAGAGCCATATGGCAAGAAAATAAAAGGAATCCAAATCAGAAAATAGTAAAGCATTCACTATTTGCTGATGATATGATTCTATACCTAGAAAGTCCTGAAAATTCTATAACAAACCTTCTAAAACAAATAAACTATTTCAGTTGAGTGTTAAGATACAAGATCAATATGCAAAAATATGGTATTTCTATACACTAGCAATGCACAATCTGAAGAGGAGGTAAGGAAAAAAATGCCATTTCCAATTGGTACTGAAGGAATCAAATATTTAGAAATAAACTTAACCATGTATGTAAAGCACTTGTATTCAGAAAACAACAATGCCTTCCTAAAAGAAATTTTAAAAAGACCTAAATACTCAGAAGAACATCCCATCGTCATAAGTTAGAAGATGAAATATTACAATGATAATTCTACCCAAATTGATATACAAATTCATTGCAATCCCATTGTAAATTCTATCAGCATTTTTAAACAAATGGAAAAACACAATTATCAAATTTATTTGCAAGGGTAAATGGCCCTGAATAGCCTGAAACATCTTAAAAAGGAAATGCAAAGTTGGAGTACTTTCAATTCTATACTTTAAAACATATTACCAAGAAACGGTGGTAAAAACAAAACAAAACAAAACAGCATGGTATGGTATAATGAGAGACACATAGACCAAGGGAACTCACTTGACGATTCAGAAACAGACTCTCACCTCTATGGTCAAGTGATAGTTGACAAGTGTGTCTAACACACCCATTTGTGTAAGAACAATCTTTTCAACAAATGTTGTGGGGAGTACTATATACCCATAGCCAAAAGCAAGAAAGTGGACCCCTATTTTTACCTTAGGCCATTTTGGTCAAAATGGACCAAAGAGCTAAATATAAAAACTAGAACCATAAAATTCCTAGAAGAAAATGTAGGAAACACCTTAAGACATGGTGGTAGGTGGTGCTTTCTTAAACATTACATCAAAGGCATGAGCAATGAAAGAAAACGTGGATAAATGGAACCTCCTCAAACTTAAACACGTTGGTGATTCAAAGGAATTTATCAAGAAGATAGAAGCAGTCCACCCAAATGAAGAGAATATTTGCAAACCACATATCTAATAAGGGTTTGATTTTCATTCTATATAAAGAGATCATAGAACTCTACAGTAAAAGAGCAATCAATCCAATTAAAATGGTTGGTGACAATACTCTGATGACATTATATAATAGTTGATTCATGATATTTCTTTGGACATCTCTGATTAGTTGTTCCATGTTCTGCATCACCTCCGGGTTTTTAGTTTGTTCATTGGACTGGACCATATTTTCCTGTTTCTTACTAAGGCTTGAAATTTTTTATTGCTATCTAGGAATCTGTTTATCTTTATGGATTTATTCAGTAGATTAGCTTATCTCTCCTTTCTATGGTTTAATTTTGTTTTTGTTTTTGTGTGTGTTGTACGGGTTCACTTTAACACTTTGTTCCTCTTATTCTATTTCCTTGTTGTTGTTTATTTTCCCTTGAAAGAAAATTAGGACAAGAGAAAAGGAAAGAGAAAAGATGAGAAAAGAATAATGGTAATAATACTAGTAAAAGGCAGGAGAGGAACCATATAGGATCAAGGAAATTGATAAATTAACACAATAAAGAAGTAAAGAGGAATAAGAATAAAAAATTGGAATAAAAACAATGAAACAATAAGCAGAATTGAGAAAACTATACAGTATGAATTAAAAAGCCAGAATCATGAGAAGTCTGTTAAAGAAAAAAGAAAAGAAAGAAAGAAAAAACAGTAAAAAAGAAGGAAAACAGAGAAAAAGGGAGATAGAAATAGAAGGAAGAAAAATTGAAGGCCTCACAAAAAGGTCTAATAAAAGAACAGCAACAGAAAACAGAAGATCTACAAATGAGGGAGAGAATAGAAATATTGTTGGTAGAGAAAATCACTAAATGATAGAAAATATACAAACAGAGAAACAAAGGAAGGGGAAATACATCAAACAAGAAAGAAGACAGCAACAACTCATTTAAAAAACAAGAAAGAAAAACAATAAATATGTAAAACAGACTTCTCTCTTAGACCCCTAAGGATCAACTCAGTTTGCTGGTGTTCATCAATCAATCAATCACCCTGCAGCCTGCCCCCTTCGGGTTTTGAACCAGATTTTATCAAGTAAAATAAGGAAAATTTAAAATAAAACTTATTTAAGAAAAAAAAGAAGAGATCCAAGAATAGCTAATACAAAAAGAATGTCTATATATTCCCTGTCATAAAGTTTCAGCTGGAGGCCTGGTGGATCAATTGTCAAAGAGCCAGGAATCAATCCAGGGACCACGGAAATGTTAGGCAGGAATTCTTTCACTGAGCTAACCTGTCTACTTAGGTTAATTAGCATTTCCAAAGTCTATATGCCCCTTTTCCCTCGGGCAAGTTAGATTCCCTGCATTCTGCTGGAATCCTGCTAATCAGTGGATTGCCTCCTCCTCCTCTCTGATATAATTCCTCTTTTCACCTAGGTTGCTGAGCCTGACATCCTGCCTAAGGAGATCCCTCCCTGTGGATTTTGGGTCACTTCAGATATTCAAGTGGGCACAGCTGGTTAAACTCCCTGAAAGGAAAACACTCTCCACCCTCACAGACCTCTTCCTGTGGAGCAGGGAGCCAGCAGCACTAACTAGGCTATCTACCCTGAGTGTGGGTTATATGTGCCACTCCCAGCCACAGGGGTAAGCAATCTACACTTTTCTCCTGGCTTCCCTATGTCTCCAGTACCTTGCTAGATGATTCAGAGCACCTTCCCCTTCTAGATATATCTAAAGGAGCTGGCAGGGAGGAAGACATCTGCTGTCCTCTACTTTAGATACAAATCACCAGGAGTTTAACCCTGGCTTAATATCTCAGGGTGGAGGAGGGGATCCCTTCTTGTTGGCCAGGAATTTGAATAACTCAAAGCTTATTGTTTTGGCTCTTTCATCTCTATGTCTTTCACTCTCCTGTGATTTGTGAAGCCATGTTCTGGTTTGCTGTACCTCAAAGCAGGTCCCCAAGGCAGCATCTGGCTCTTTCTCCATTGTTTGAGAGATGAGCCTTATCTGCTTAAGGTCCGGCCATGTTCCCACAATTCTTAATATATTTTTATGATAGAAGTTGCAAACTTAGCAAAAATTCATGCACATGTATAGAATTCCCATACAGTAACACTTCACCAACACACCACACCATTGTGGAATTTTTATTACATATTATGAGATAATATAATAGAATATTAGCACTAACAATTGTCTGTAGCTTATATGAGGCATATTTTTACATACCCCTCTGTTGTTAACACATCTTTGGTTTTGAAACAAAAATATTATTGAATTGCTGTTAACTATAGTCCATGGGTTGCAATAAGTGTATTTTTTCCAATGCTTCTCCACATTCTCACCACCCTGCAATAATTAAATACATACATAGTACTTCACAGGACTTTCCTGCATTTGTACTATTAACTACAATTGTCTCCAGCTCTTGGTTCACTAAGTTATTCAGTCCCTAGATTATTCTCTATTTTTCTTTCGATTGACATTTACATCCCTAGACTACCCCTTTCAGCCACAATCTTATTTTTAAATCAGCTGCTACTCACTATAATGTGATACAATCAACTCTATCCATTTCCACCCATTTAAAGTCAAGTAAACTAAAACTTCTACATACATGATGCACCAGTACACCCTCACAGCCCTCCCCTTATCTCCTAATAATCTATAGTTTAGGTTTATACTCCATGTGTTTATTCTTTGTATTTAGTTCATATTAGTGAGAACATGCAATATTTGTCCTTTTGTGTCTGGTTTACTTCATTTAGCATAATGTCTTCAAGATTCATCCATGTTATCATATGGGTCCCAATTTCATTTCTTATTATTACAGCATAGAATTATGTCATATGTATATAAAACATTTTACTTATCCAATTATGGGTTGATGGACAGTTGCATTGTTTCCATTTTTTGGCAATTGTGAACAACACCAGTATAAATATCAGTGTGCAGATATTTGTTTGCACCAACATTTTCAGCTATTCTAGATCTATTCTTAGTAAAGGAATTGCTGAAGCATATAGTAGTTCTATATTTAACTTCCTGAGGATCTAACAAATTGTTTTCTACAGATGCTTCACCATTTTACAATCTCAGTAACAATGAAGGAGTGTTCTTATTTCTCCACATCCTCTCCAGCACTTATTGTTTTCTGTTATTTTAAAAATGACCATTGTGGGTGGTGTGAGATGGTTTTTCATTGTTGTTTTGATTTGCATTTCCCTAATAGCTAGTGATATTGAACACTTTATCACGTGTTATTTTGACTATTTGTATTTCATCTTTGAATAAATGTCTATTTAAGTCTTTTGCCAGTGTTTAAAAATTTTTTGAAGTATATCATTCATACATAAACATACATAAAAATTAAGTGTGTAGTATTAATTGTGCACTTACAGAACAAGCATGCATAACATCTTACAGGGGTCTCATTCATCACCCCACCAAAAACTCCTTGCATTCTTGTGAAATATTTGCTACATATGATGAAAAAATATTATCAAAATATTATTACTATCAATAGCCTATATTTTATATTTGCTGTATTTTCCCCCAACCCACTCCTTTATTATTTTTTTTAAAATATTTTTATTACAGAAATGTGAACTTACAAACAATTATGCACATGTGTAGAATTTCCATACAATACCCCTTCACCAACACATCAAACCCTGGTGGAGCATTTGTTACAGATTATGATATACTAAATACAAAATTATATCATAATCAGTTTATATAAATACAGTATTCTTGGGGCAAATTCCTGTCTGCTGTAGTCATCTGAAATTTAGAAAGCAATTTATCTGATTCCAAAACACAAATGGATAAACAAAGGGTAAACATTTTCATTACCATAAGATGAAATGGGAGGAAAACATGAGTCAGGGTTTTTCTACAGTTCAGTAAACCAGCGGGATATACTTCAATTGATGTCAAAAACTGAGAGTCATCCTTAAGGTGATGGTTTCTTCTCCTTGGTGCCTTACAGGAACCCTTCCCTTTCCCCAGGCTTGTACAACAGGCATTTTCTTGTACAACAGGCATTTTCCTCATCAAACATTTGGGTGTAAACCAAGCTCCAGACCATACTCTTGAAGAGCATTGGGGTGATTACCACACCTTACAAAATCTTTTGGTTAGGGACTTCACACCTCCAGTACAGTGAGGTGAAGACAACATCCTCCCTAACCTTTGGCATATAAGCTCAACCCAGGAAGAGCAAAGAGCTGCTCATCTGTCCCTCACTAATCCATGGAGGGCAGGTGCAATCCTCTCAGACCTATGGCATGCTGACCTAAACTGCCCTAATCCTTGAGGAATGTGCTCCAAACTCTCTGTACCCTGGGGTAGCAACACTATAAACAAATATTGACTGGATGCTTCCACCTTCTTCAACTGCTTCTGCAAACTCCCCTCTCTGTATGTATGGGTGGGGTTCCAGTATTGGCCCAGGGTGATGTCTTAATTCCGGATCTTAGCTTCCATGGTTTTCCTCTTAAAGCTGTTTCTCTTTCAATCTCTCCTTTCTATGTCCCTTTTAGTCCAAGTTGACAGAGGTTTTGTTCTTACAGCTCTCTCAAAAAGCTTATTGATATAGAATGCAAGAGCATGTGTACAAGGTATCAGGTAGTAAGACTTTCCACAAGTCTTTCTGTGATAACTTTATACTCAAACCAAAATTACAAGTTTCAAGTTTAGTTAAGTCATCCAATGAGACACTGGTGTCCAGGAGTTTGATTTCCAGAGTCTTGGGAATTCCAGAATCATTTTATGTTTTCTTTGTGCCCAAGAGTCCAGTCCTCAGCATATTTCTCTCATCCAGCATTTTGCAATAAGATACAAGGAGAAGCCAAATAATATTCTCTGCTTTTACTTTGGAAAGTTCTTCAGCTAAATGCCCAGGCTCACCATTTTCAAATTATTCCTTCCATAAAACAGCAGGAGTTAATCTTGCTAAGTTCTCTGTGACATTAAAACACAGATCATTTTTCCTTGAGTTTCCAGTAATAGTTTCATCAATTTACTTCTAAGGCCTCATAATAGTCTCTTTAGCATCCATTACACAATTATATCCTTCTAAGGCCTTGTCAAAAATAACTTTGCTCTTGATATTATTGTCAACAGACTCTGCAAAGAAATCTAGGTCTTTTCCATCAAGCATCTCACAATTCCTCCAAATAAATAGCCCTTACCCATTTAAAAGACTATTCCAGCATTTTGGCAGGTGAAAAAGCACTTCCCCACTTCTTGGTAACACATTTTGTATTAGTCAGTCAAAAGGGTGTTGATGCAAAATACCAAAAATGGATTTGTTTTTATAAAGGTATTTATATTTACATTAGAACTTTACACCTACCATGCCACAAATTATAAACTCCTTCACACACCAAATTCTACTACCATGTGTTGGAGAAAGATGGCTGCCAACCTCTGTAAATGTTCAGGCTTACTGGGTTCCTATCTTCCCAGGGCTTGCCTCTCTCCTGGCTCAGCTGTGCTGTTATCTCTAAAAAGCCAGCTGTAGGGTATTAGGTGAATGAATTATTTCTCTTTCTGGGGCCTTCTCTCTTCACTCATGACCAAGATCCTCTATGTGCTTACTTCCTGGGGCTCCAGCTGAAGAATCCAGAATTAAAACTTCAACATCAAAACTCCAACACTGTCCTTTGCCATGTCTTTTATCTTTGATTCTCCACCCACCAAGGAACTCAACACCCTACTGATGTGTCCCATTCAAAGCCCTAATCATAATTTAATCATGCCCATAGGAGCACACTCATTTACAAACATAATCTAAAATATATTTTTGTAATTCATAAATAATACAGTGATAAAAATACACTGGAAGCACAAAACAGCAGATTTGAACAGGCAGAGGAAAGATTTAGTGATGTGGAAGACAATAGTACATCTGAAATTAAACAGATAATTGAACAGATAGATAAAAGGATAGAAAAATCTCAGTTGAGGCTTAGTAATTTGATTGAAAATGAAACACAAAAATACACATTATAGGCATCACAGAGGGAGAAAAGAAGGGAAAGGGGACAGAAGGAGTGTTGGAAGAAATAATGGCTGTAATATTCCAAGCACTATTGATGGATATTTATGTTCATTTCCAGGACATGCAGCACAAACTTAACAGTATAAATTATAACAGGCCTATTACAAGACACAAAATTGTCAAATTGTCCAATACTCAAGACAAACAGAGAACACTGAAAACAGCAAGAGAAAGGAGAACCATTACATATAAGGGAAGCTTGATAAGATTATGTGCTGATTACTCATCTGAAACCATGGAGGAAAGAAGACAGTGGTATGATATAGTTAAGGTGCTAAACTAAAAACTTCCAGGCAAGAATTCTCTATCCAGCAAAAATAAAATTAAAAAATGAGGGAGTGTCCAAAATATTCACAGTAAAACAGAAATTAAGAGAATATGTCAATGAGAAGCCAGCATTTCAAGAAATACTGAAGAGATTTCTTCAGGTGGAAAGGAAAAAACAGGAGAGAGGGAGATGGAGGAAAGAATAAGAACAATTGAAAAGATAAAAATAGAAATAAAAACAATATATAGCATACATAAACCTAAAGAAAATACACCTAATGTAAGTAATTCCTTGAGAGTAATAATGCATGTTAATGGAATAAAAACATAAGTCAAGAGACACAGATAGGCAAAATGTATAAGGAAATACGACCCATCAATATGCTGTATACAAGAAACTCAACTTAAACCCAGGGATTCAAGGAGGCTGAAAGTGAATTAGTGGAAAACATTTCTACAAGCAAACAATAACCAAAAAAATATGGTGGGAATAGCTATACTAACAGACAAAATAGACTTTAAATATAAAACTATTGTAAGACACAAAGAAGGACACTATATATTAATAAAAGGGGTAATCTTCCGAGAAGAAAGAGTAGTCATAAACATTTATGCCCCAAACCAGGGTGACTCAAAATACTGGAGGAAAACACTGGAAAAAAAGATGTGGAGAAATAGATGACTCTACAGTTATAGTGGGGGATTTTAATAAGCCATTATAACAATTAGACAGAACATCTTGACAGGGAATCAATAAAGAAACAAAGACATTGAATAATACATAAGACGAATTTGACCTAATAGACATATACATAACATTACACCCAAATACAGTGGGATATACATAATTCTCAAGTGCACATGGATCATTCTCTTGGATAAACCACAAGGTAGCCATAGAACAACTCTCACTGAAATCAGAAAGATCAAAATTATACAAAGCAATTTCCTTGACCGCAGTGGAATGAAGCTGGAAATCAATAAGGGGCAACAAACCAGATTAGGCACAAAGACATGGAAGTTAAGCAACACACTCCTTGACAAGCAGTGGGTCAAGGAAGAAATCTCAAAGAAATCAGTAGCTACCATGAAATGAATGAAATTGAAAAATCAATGTATCAAAAACCAATGGGATGCAGCAAATCAGTACTGAGAGGGAAATTCATAGCCATAAATACAATTATTAAAAAAAAGGAAGAGGTAAAATCAAAGAGCTAACTGGACACCTGGAGGAATTAGAAAAAGAACTGCAAACTAACTCCAAAGGAAATAGGGGGGAAAAAATAACAGAGATTAGAGTAGAACTAAATGAAATTGAAAACAGAAAAGCACCAGAAAAAAAAAATAACCAAAAGCTGGTTCTGTGAGTTTAATAAAATTGAAAAACCCTTAGCTAGACAATAATGCCAAAAATAGATAAGATGCAAATGCATAACAGGAGTAATGAGAAAGGGGTTATCACCACTGACCCCCACAGAAATAGAGTATCATTAGAGGATACTTTGAAAAAATTATATGCCAAAATATGGGTAATTTAGAGGAAATGAACAAATTCATAGAAACACACAAGCAGTCTACATAGTCAAAAAAGAAATTGATGAAGTCAACAGGTCTATCACATGTAAAGAGATAGAATTACTCATCAAAAGCCTCCCAACTAAAAAATCCCAGGACCAGTCGGCTTCACAGGTGAATTCTAACAAACATGCTGGAATATACTAAGATAAATCATGCTTAAACACTTCCAAAAATTAGAAATAGAGGGAACATTGCCTAACTCATTCGATGATGACAACATCACCCTAATATCAAAGCCAACCAAAGACATAGCAAGAAAAGAAATTTTGCTAATGAAACTAGATACTAAAATCCTCAAAAAAATACTTGTTAACAGTATTCCAAATCACATCAAAAGAATTATACAGTGTAACTAAATTGGTTTTGTCCCTGATATGCAAAGATGGTTCAACATAAGATCAATATAATACACACATAAACAGATTTAAAGATAAAAAACCACATGATCAGCTCTATTGAAGAAAAAAAAATCATTCAACAAAATACAGCAAACTTTCCTGATAAAACCACTACAAAAGATAGGAATAGATGGAAACTTCCTCAACAAGATAAAGGGTATATATGAAAATCTCACATCTAATATCGTATTAAATGCTGAAATACAAAAATTTTCCCTTTAAGATCAATAAGAAAAGGATACCCACTTCCATTGCTTCGATTTAGGATTGTGTTAGAAGTACTTGCTCGGGTACTTATGGAAGAAAAAGTATAAAACACATCCACGATAGGAAATGAAGGAGTAAAAATTTCACTATTTGCAGATGACATGATCTTATAGAAAGAAAACCCTGATAAATCTACAACAAAGTTTCTAGAGCAGGTTAGTAGATCCATGTGCAAAAATCAGTTGCATTTCTGTACACCAAAAATTAGCAATTTGGAGAAGAAATTAAGAAAATAATACCATTTACAATAACAAGTAAATGAATAAAAAACCTAGGAATAAATTTAACTAAATGTGTAAATGACTTATATGCAGAAATATACACAATACTGTTAAAGGAAATCAAAGAAGACTTAAAGAAATGGAAGAATATTCCCTCTTCATGGATGGGAAGACTAAACATCATTAAGATGTCTATCCTACTCAAACTGATATACAGATTTAATGCAATCCCAATAAAAATCATTGCAGCATTTTTTAATGAATTGGGAAATCTCACTATGAAATTTATTTGAAAGGGCAAGAGACCACAAAAAACCAAAGACATAAGAAAAACAAAAATGAAATCAGATGAACCACACTACCTGATTTTAAAACATATTGTAAAGCTACAAGAGTCAAAACTGCATGATATTGGCACAAGGTTAAACATACTGACAAATAGAACAGAAATGAGAATTCTGATACACATCCTCGTATAAACTGTTATCTAATTTTTGACACACACCTGGGCAAGAATGGCCTCTTCAATAAGTGGTGCTTGGAGAACTGGATATCCATATCCAAAAGAATGAGGAGGAACACCATCTCACAACTTATACAAAAATTAACTCAGGGTGGATCAAGGATCTAAATATATATGCCAAGACCATAAAGACCTTGGAAGTTAATGTAAGGAAGCATCTGCAGGATCTTTTAATAGGAAATGGATTCATGAACTTCACACCCAAAGAATGAAAAGTGAAGGAAAAAATTATAAATTATAAAAATATAATTTTATAAAATATAAATTGGACCTTCTCAAAATTAAAACATTTGCACCTCAAGGAGATTGTCAAGAAAGTGAAAAGTCTGTTTACCCAATGACAGAAAATGTTTGGTAACCATATATCTGATAGGAGCCTAATATCCAGCATATACAAAGAAACCCTGCACCTCAAAAATAAAAAAAGACAATTAACCCAAGTGATTTGAACAGATACTTTTCCAAAGAAGAAATACAAATGACTAAAATATATATGAAAAAATGCTGAACATCAATAGCTATTAGGGAAATGCAAATCAAAAGTACAATAAGATAACATATTATACCCATTAAAACTGGTGGCTATTAAAAAAACAGAGGACTACAAGGTGTTGGAGTGGATGTGGAAGAAAAGGAACCCTCATACACTGCCAATGGGAATGTAGAATGGTATAGGCTTTGTGGAGGACAGTTTCGCACTTCTGCAAAAAATTAACTCTAGATCTACCATATGATCCAGCAATTCCACTGGTGGGTATATACCCAGAATTATTGAAAGCAAGTACACAAACAGACATATGCACACACGTGTTCATAGTGGCATTATTCACTACTGCCAAATGTTGGAATCAACCCAAATATCCATCAACAGATGCATGGATAAACAAAATGTAGTTTATACATACAATGGATTATACTCAGCTGTAAGAAGGAATACAGTGCCTATTCACAGGATAACATGGATGAATCTTGAGGACCTTGTATTAGTCAGCCAAAGAGGTGCCCATGAAAATTACCAGAAATTGGTTGGTTTTTATAAAGGGTATTTATTTAGGGTAGACATCCACAGTTACCAGGCCATAAAGTATAAGTTATTTTCCTCACCAAAGTCCATTGCCACGTGTTGGAGTAAGATGGCTGCCAATGTCTGTGAGGGTTCAGGTTTCCTGGGTTCCTCTCTTCCCATGGCTTGCTTGGCTCTGTGTTCAGCTCCTCTGTTATCTCCACAAGGTCAGCTATACACTATGAGGCTCTCTAGGCTTTGCGTCTCTCCTCAAGCCCAGCTGTAGACTATCAGGCAAACAGCCTGTTTCTCTTCCCGGGGCCCTCTCTCTTTCCTCACGACCAAGCTCCTCTGTGTGTCAGTTCCTGGGGGTCCAGCATTAAATCTCAGCATCAGAACTCAAATATCAAAAAATCTCCAACTATGTCCTTTGCCATGTCTTTTAACTTTGAGACCCCACCCACCAAGTGGTAGGGCTCAAAACCCTAATGACATGGCCCAAATCCCTAATTATAACTTAATCATGCCCAGATGAACAGACCAGTTTACAAGCATAAGCAAATATCTATTTTTAGAATTCATAACTATATCAAACTGGTAAACTGCTACAGACCTTAGGTTGAGTGAAGCAAGAGAGGCATTGAAGGACAAATATTATATGACCTCATTGATATGAATAAAACAAATTGAGCAAACTCACAGAACTACAGTCTGGAAGATAGGTTTACAGGAAATTGAAAGGGAGAAGAAGGTTCTGAGCCAATGTCCATACAGACAAAATCTATGATAAGGTGGAAATGTGTAGTTGTTCAGTGGAGGGATATGACAGTGGTGTAGTGATAATATTGGATAGGAGGATAGAGTGGGGAGGGTGGAATGAACAGTTCATGGGCCTTGGTTTGGGATAGGGGAGGGAGCAGAGGAACACTGGGTATTGGTGGGTACATGGTTGAATCTACAATTTTGGGAAAGCTCTTTTGGCAATATGATAAAGAAGCATTAGTGCTTTAGGGTTTCCAATTGGGGAGAATTCAGAATTGGGCACATCTGGGGTGGGCTTCTAGGGAGTGTGCAAGTGATCTTTTTATCATAGTGTGATATATCAGTGGGTGGAGACCCATATAATGAGTGGTAAGTAATTGGACTTCCTTGCTAGGAGTATTTTTTACCTCTTTAATCATATCTTCCCTTCCATAGGGTCAGTCACTTTTTTTTGAAGACTTTCAAATTGTTCTTTATGCTCAGTGTCTTCTTAATATCCTTTATTGCTTTAGTCATATTTTCTTTCAATTCTTTGAAATGATTTAGATTTGTGTGATTACCAATGATTGTCTTAAACCCTAAATCTCTTCAGGATATTTGGTTTGTTCCTTTGGCTGGGCCATCTCTTCCTGTTTCTTAGTATGGCTTCTAATTTATTGTTGATGTCTACAGACTGATATGTTGATGAATTTACTCTGATGTCTATAATTATTTTTTCACAGCCCTTTCATATTTAGTCCAACTTATCCTAATTCTTTAAAATTGTCCAGGTTAACTTACCAAAATCATGCCAGGGACTCATTAATGGGGAACACTCTTTCTCCAGCAGGGTGGGGTAAAGAGAGTTCTAAAAGCAGATTCTGGAGACAGAAAAAGATGGCGTCGGCTTAGGAGGGCGACTGCAAGCAGCTCCCAGATCACGGCAGAGAGTGGACAGGGTGCGGCACGGGTGTCTGCGCAGTGGGTGTGTGGAGTAAGAAGCTTGGGACATCTATCTGGACAGATCGATGGTGTGGACTGAACCATAGAGATTCGTGAGTTTTAAGCCTGCCTGTGGTGCTTAACACAGTCGGCTGACCCCCACCCTTACGGAAAAAAAAAAAGAGCCAGCTTAAACAGCGACTCTCGTCACTCCAGTAACTGGGTGACGTGACCCGGT
>JAQZBX010000639.1:0-101779 GCA_029593785.1 Cabassous unicinctus | reverse complement strand
AAAAAAAAAAAAAAAAAAAGGAAAGAAAATGAAGAGGACCTGCATCGGAGAGATCTTGACCAGTACCTGCACTCATGCCGCCACGAAGCTGCCATGAATCCCGTGTCTTAGAGAGAAACAGAAAAAGAGCCCCCATCTATCATTCCTCCAGGAAGATTCCGTTTCATTTCAGTCTTTCAAATAGCATGAAAAGCACCAGGGAAGATGTGTACTGAAGATGAGGTGAGTGGTTTAAAGAGGAATGGGGTGTATTGCATTGTGGCTCATGTAAAGTACCCCATATCTCCATGAGAAACAGTATTATCCAAATGTTTTTCCAGATTCCAAGATAAAAACCCAGCTTCAAAGGCAGTTGCAAGAGGTGGAAGATAAAGAGAAATTACTTTGGCAAGTATTTGGCTTAAGGATTTTTTTTTTCTGGTCACCTCCTCTTCCTTTCCCCAATTCCCTAAAGAGATGTACCTTTTCTCAATTATTCAATGAAGACTAGAGTTAAGAAAGTGAACCCAGAATGGAGATGAGCCCTCAAGACTAATTTGCTTCTTTTCATCTTCCAAAATGTAGGTGGGATATGGGACATTGAAGGAGATTCATTATCAACAGCAGAAAGGCACATACCTACAAGGCTGTTCTCCAAGCTGGAAGAGCTGCAAGACTTAATTTTGATTCTTTCCATTTCAGAAGGACCTGGATTAACCATTGACCCATGTCCCCCCACCCCATCCATTTCTGACCCACCTCACCTGTGAGTGGCGTTAATCCTTCAACATTAAATTCTCATCATTGCTCCTGTCCATACTTCACCTGAATTTCCTCAACCCCCACTCTTCTCCTGATCGCTTCCTGAACTTTTTGAAAAACCTCAATCTTTCCTCCTCTAACCCTCTTGTCTTTCCCCCATGATAGAATCTTCAGAGTGTCACCTAGTTAGTCCTGCTAAAAATCAATTCTGAGTCTCTCAACTCCCAAATCTTCCATGACTCTCAACTGCCTACTAGAATAGAAAACCCTTACCTGGAATTTCATCTTTACTTTTATTCCTCTCCCATCGGTAGGGTGACTGTGTAATTTATTGTCCAAATGAGGACATTTTCATCTAGGACAGCTGCTAAACTGAATGGGTGTTTCAACCGCTGGCTTGAGTTAGGAATGTCCCAGGCAAACTGGGGTAGAAGGATTCCCTTCCCTATAGGCACATCTTACCCCTGGGAAATGTGAGTGTGCATAACTTACCAAATATGCCCTGAATGGGGCTGCCTCCATCTTTGCACATGAATTCCTATCTGCAAGGGGTCCTCCTCTATATCGCTTCCTTTTCCAACTCTACCATCCTTCCAGAGCCAGCAAAGAACTTCCTATTTCAATGTCTTGTTGACATCTTTCCAGCATCAGGATGGAAAATTATAACTCCCTGCCCTGCATCCCACTGCACATTATCTATAACCCTTTTATGGCACTTAACCATAATATACCTAGAAAGACATAAACAACCTGAGGGAGCTTCCATGACTAATAGGTGTATCTACCTATGTAATATGAGTGAAAAAAGAGAAGAGGTGTAGAACTAAGATAAATGTTTCCAAAAGAATCAGTAAGTGGTGAATGACTTTAAAAATGGCCATCTAATTAGGAGTCAGTCAGAAGCCTGTAAAAAGCTGCAAAAATAATAAAAAAAGAAGTCTGCACTCAATTGCTTCTTGAGTTCCATTAAGTTCTCACTCCTCTTTAGAGAAATCAGTAAAAATCATAGCCAAGGTTTCATAGGCATGGTTGAATGCAACAAAAGCAATATGAAACTCTTATTAGGAAACCCATACCAAAAGAAAAGGCCTTGAGCCTAGAGTAAAATGCATATTTACATATGCGTGGAGGGACGTGTGAGTTTGTTAATTTAAAATAAGGAGTTTCATTAGCTAAGGTATCAAATTTCTTATGATTCCTGCAATTAACCAACTTTCTCAATTAACTGAAAAACCTACAAGTCCCAATTGCAGCTGATTAAAGACCAAAAGAAATCATGCTTTTGTCCTTTCCCCAGCATGCCTAGAACATTGCCTTTATGTAGGCATTTCCATTTAATCAGGTTTTTCACCCAGAATCCAAATCATTTCTCCTGCAACAGTTCCATCTAGTGACTAAGGGTTGGGATTTGCGGGGGGGGGAGGGGGCGCAAAAAAAACTACCAACAGAACAAGATGAAATCATTTTACTACTAGTATCATTCTAAATTTCTTTAAGGCCTGCTGTTCATAGAAATAAATTATCTTTGTTTTAGTTCTTTTTAAAAGCAAGAATCTACCACCTGTAGGCATTGGGATTGACCCATTACATACTTGCATTCATCTGATATCTAGAAACTATTATACCTATTTTACAGAGGAAGAACTCAGATTCAGAGCAATGTATATAACTACAAATCATTTTTTAAACAGATATATTCCAATTTACGACTGCTGCCTAAAATATCACCCCCCAATTTAGCAGCTTGAAACAGCCATTTTTTTATGCTTACACCTTTTGTGGGTCAAAATCACGGCAGAGCAAGAGGGAATGGTTTGTCCCTGCTCCATAAAGTCTAGGGCTCCAGCTGGGAGTTGTTGATGGCTGAGGATGATCTGATGGCCAGAGTCTGAAACACCTGGAGGCATCTTCGCTTGCACATCTGGCAGCTGACGATGGCTGTTGTCTGGGTCCTCATGTATTCGAGAACAACTATGTGGCTAAGCCAGGTGGTCTGGGTTTCCCACAACATGGCAGCCTCAGGCTGCTGAACTTCTCAAAAGGCACTTCTGAGTTCCAAAAGTGAGTATCGAGGTAGAAGTTGCATTACCTATTATTACCTAGACAAGGAAGTCGTGCAGTGTCACTCTGCTACATTCTATCAGTTTCAATTAAATCCCAAGCCTGCCCAGATTCACAGGGAGGGGAAAAGAGGGCATAGATCCTTTCTTTTATTGGGAGGCATGTCAGAAATTTTGTAGCCACCGTTTAAAATCACTACAAGATAGACGTGGTACGTTTAAAGTGCTTCTGAGAGCATTCCATTTCAATGATGTGTTTTTACTGCTCACAGTATTCTAGGCATTATCTTTATTAGGAGAATATTTCAATTTTTTAAAAATTACATAGGATGAAGTATTGGGGAACAGCCCAGCCAGCTAACGTAAATGAATAAAAGGTGGCAGGTATGTAATAGGGAGTGGTGAGATCTGTAGCAAGCTGGAATGCACCAGCTACCCCCATCAAAGTGAAACTCAAAATCTGGATTTTTAAGTGAATTTGCCTGATTTTTAAAAACATGCTGCAGGCAGAAAGGATACTACATATAAGCCACCAGTTTGCTATTCCTGTAATTGACAGGTAATCATTCATTCAATAAACATCAATTAAAGGGACTATCATTTGTCTGGGATTCTTCTATACCTTCTAAGGTAATGACAGACTAACTCCTAATCTTTACGAGGCATGAGTTTTCCTGCATCATAAACAAAATCCCAAGGTTAGAATAAAATGAGTTCACTCTTATCTCAAGTATCAATTTTGTAGAAACAGAAATGACTGCCCATCTGTTCTAAACCTTTACAGAATCATTATTTGTTCCATTAGCACCATAAATGGCCTGTCATCAGTAATTGCCCTGTGTACTGTGAATCCTTCCTCTGATATTGTATCAAGTGTAACTCCCAGATTTCTAAAAAATGAGTCAATCAGTATTCAAATACTACTGTTGAACTCACACACCTGGCACCTTAAACTTAGAACATTTTAAAAATGAAGTATTCTTTATCTTTTGCAATGAATATGTAATTAATATGCCCTCACCTACTATGCTAAGTTATTTCAGGAGATTTCTGAACTCCAAAGGGTTTACACACTATTAGTAATCCTTCTTGTCCTTTTAAGTCATTCACTAAAAATTAATCGCCAGGAGGAGCGGGTGTAGCTCAAGTGGTTAAGCTCCTGTTTCCCATAAACAAGGTCCCGGGTTCATTCCCTGGTACCTCCTTAAAAAAAAATAATTAATCTCCAGGCCTTTTGTTTCCAGCCAAGATGAAGTAACAGGGACCCTTACTCCTGAAACCACTGCAAATACAGAGAAAATATGTGAAACAATGTTTTTTAAGACATTGGACACCAGGCAACAATGGACAGTGGCCCCTGAGAGACAGGAGAAAAATGAGGGGAGCCCTAAAATTTAAAAACAATACCATGCACAATAGCATCAGAAATATGAAATACTTAGGAATAAATCTGTCAAAAGATACACGAGGCATGTACGTTGAAAACTGTAGAAGACTGTTGAGAGAAATTAAAGGAGACCTAAATAAATGTTCATGGATTGGAGGATTCAGTACTGGTAAGATGCAAATCTCCCCAAAATGATCAAAAATTCAATGTAATCTCAGTAAAAATCTAGCAGACCTTCTTATAGACATTGACAAGCTGGTTGCAAACTTTATTGGAAAATGGAGAACTACCACTACCTGCCTTCAAGGCTTGTATAAAGTTAGAAGTATCAAAGAGAATGGTACTGGCATAAAGACAGACAGGTAAATCATGGAATGAAAAAACAAAGAAATGAACTCCTACATGTATGGACAACTGATTTTCTAGAAAGGTGCAAAGTCAATTCAGTAAATAAAAGCTGGTCTTTTCAGCAAATGCTGCTTAACCTTGTGGGTATTCAGAAGCAAAGAAACAAACAAACAAATAAACAAAAACAATGAATTCAATCTATACCTCACACTGGTACACAATTACCTCAAAATAGATGATAGGCCCAAATATAAAACCTAAAACTGTAGAACTTCTAGAAGAAAACATAGGAGAAAATCTTGGCAATCCTGAGATAAACAAAGGATTCGTATATATGACGTCAAAAGCACAATTTGTAAAAGTGAAAATTGATGACTTGGACTTCCTCAAAATTATAAACCTCTGCCTTCAAAGGCCACTCCTGAAAAACTGAAAGAAAAGCTAAAGATTGGGAGAAAATATTTGCAATAATGTATTTCGTCAAGGACTTGGATCTAGAATAAAGAACTCTCAAAATTCAATAAGAAGAAAACTAAACAACCCAATTTAAAAATAGGCAGAAGATCTTATATCTGTCCCCTCTTCTGTATTTCCACGGCCATTTCCCTTTTTCAAGTGTCCTTTGTATCTCATCTGACCGAGTCTAAAGGCCTCCTAATGGTCTCCCTACTTCAGAGGTTGCTAACCAACCATCTATTCCCAAACAGCAGCTATATGATCATTTAAAACCATAAATCGGATCTTGTCAGTCCCCAGCTTAAAAACCTTCAGTTGACACCCTATTGCACTTAAAATAAACCCAAATGGCCCTCAATTGCCGTCCAAATGCCTGTTTTATCTGGCCCAGATATCTGTCTCCAGCTTCACCTCATGACACCCTCGTTCGCACCCACTACTCTCCAATGGCACCGGAGAAAGATGAGAAAGTTCAGTTTCTCAAACAAGCCAAGCTCACCCACGCCTCAGCGCCTTTGTGATTTCTGCTTTCCTTCTCTTCAGGGCCTGACTCTTTTTGTCTTAAAGGAGCCTCAGCTCAAATTCCCATCCTCAAAGAAGTCTTCCCAGATGACCTGGTCCAGCAATGTCCATCTATCCCATTACACACTTTACTCTCTACGTGACACTGATTTACCATGACCTGAATCTACCGCATTTATTTGTCTATGTTTCCGTCATCTACTCACACTAAAATGTAAGCACCAAGGGTCAAGTCCGTGCTGTCAGGCCTGACCCATGGTAGTAGCTCAGTATGTGTGGGCTAAATGAAGGAGTGATGAATTCCCTCTAGAGTGAAGAGACATCAAGCTTTTCAGTTTCTATCAAAAATCGAAACTCTAGAGCTTTTCATACTTCTCTACTTTGTGTTTCTACATTGCATGGCAAAGCTTCAGCTTTCCTATTGCCTAAAGCACTTTTGCAGTGGTAGGGATAAGGAGCACAGTCTCTACACTCCCAGATTTGCTTCAAAGATACCTCTCAGGGCATTTGAACTATTAAATCTACCTGGCATCAGAATGTCATGGGCTGAAGTCATCCAAAGGAACCTCAGGTGGTTACAAGAAAACAAAGAACATCCAAAGCAGAAAAGAATTCCCTTTGTTTTTCTTTGCCTAGACATGAATTTTCTCATGGGTAGCTGTACAATATCCACCTCGAGCCATGACATCTTCCCAATGCGTGACTACAGTATGTGATTGGGCACAGAGTATGGACTTGGTCTGGATTCAAATTCTACCTCCCCTACATATTGCTGGGTTTAAATGGCATCTCTGCCACTGAACAGACATGTCTGTCTCATAAAATGGAGATAATGATAGTATCTAATTCATAGGATCGTTGGGAAGATTCAATGAATCATTCCAAGTAAAACAGCCCTATACCCGGGATGTAGTTAAGAGCTCAATAAATTGTAATAACACTAATAAACAATCAATTTTATTAATAATGATTAACATTATTAGGGGCACCTGGCATCTTTTCACCTTTTATATCAGCTTCAACAATTTTTAGGGTCTGGCTTGGGGAATCTGTGATCTAGGAATTGTATGGCATACAAAAATAATGCATAATGCTTGCATTTTAATTTGACATTTGAAAGGGAAGCAGAAATGACCTTATTCTGTCTCCTACAGACATTCTTCTTGGCTGTGGTTGTTAGGAAAAACCACCCAACCACTGTCATTAGTAAGAGCATGTGTTTATGCCATAGAAGACACACTTCACTGCTCTGCCCTCCTCACATTTCCTTCTTCCTTGTCCCAGGAGGGGAAGAAATGCCTGGGATGAAAGATCACCCGCCAGTGTTGGTGTTTCCTCGTTCAAGGTGCCCACTGCCTACAAAGGGGCAGAGGAGACCAGGCCAGCTACCCCAGGGCCAAGGGCTGAGCAATCTTAGTCCCCTAAGACTGGCCTAAGGCGGGCATCGTCCCAGCTCCATGTCAGGATAGAGGTAGCACAGGGAGCCTCCAAAACTTTTCTCAGGGAAGGAGAAGAAAAGGAAGCTATCACGTCAAAGAGTGAACACAGAAGTTTCCATCAGCAGAGAACCCTTCATTCAAGTAACATGAGACCTGGGAGAAATCAGCAAGAGAAGATCTAGAACCCAGAGAGTTTCCTCTTTCATTCTTTCTTGTTTGCCAAAGTTTTTATTGGCCTTGGGGAGAGGAAGAAAGGAAGCAAGTTGCATGAACCAAAAGGAAGTGCAAAGGGCTGATGCTACTTGGGTACCTTAGAATGACTCTATTGGGTGGAGGTAGGGTGGGGGAAGCTGGGACCTTTCCCCAAATCCAAGTCGCTGAGTGAAAATGGTTGTTTCAAAGTCATATATTCGTCATTGGAAACAATGGCAGGAGTTTGGTTTGTTTTGTTGCTGCATTGGAAGGGGGTAGTGGTGGTAAAATAAATGATAGAAAGTAAAGGAGATGTTAAAGAGGTAGACCGGGTAGCGTATTAGGGTGAAAACCTGGAAGAGTTTTCCTCAACGAGCAAGCTGTGTTTGCAAGGGCTGTGCCTTGCTGGTCTCCTCTTGGTTGGGAGCATCTGCAAGGAGACAGTGAAATAAGAAACCAGCCAAGGGGAGCGGATGTGGCTTAAGCAGTTGTGTTCCCACCCCCCATATGGGAGGTCCTGGGTTCAATCCCCGACCCTGGGTTCCTCAAAAAAAAAAAAAAAAAAAAAAAAGCCAGCCAAGCTTCCCTGCATAAGAAATTAATAGGCATTTAGGGCTGGACACCTGTTGTCTTAGCAACAAATGCTGAGAGTGAGAACAGCGTGATGGAAGGCAAAAGGATGCAGTGAAGAGTTATCTGGGGAAGTTTTTGGAATGTTTTTAAGAAGATTGGATACCCAATGCCTACTTTTCAGTTCTTTGCAGTCATAAATGTCATTAACTCTGCCACCCCAGGATTTGACCAAGATTTGCCCAACACCCAATGCCTAGTAAGAACGGTTTAGGGTAAAGGGACTGTGTTCTCAATCTGGGAGGCAGAGGAAAGAGAACAGTGACCAGAGATGAGAACTGAACATGGTTGAGCATTCAATACAAGTGAAATCAGGCACTAGGAACTCTCACACTCTCCCCTTCTTTCCCCTACCCTGTCCCCTCCATCCATACACACATACAAACATGAATCCTCAAGAGGAAAATGTTGACCTTTTTCTCTGAATGTGGGATGGGAGTTTGCACCAAATTTTACTTAAATCCAAAGGACAGGGTGACCCCAACTGACTTTTGAGTTAAATTAATTAATGCACAAAGTAAAATGTGGTTTTAACAAAAGGGGGAATTTGTTGGCCCAGGAAACCCAAACCATAGAAAAGGCAGGAGTGGAAGAAGTTTCAGGATTGCTGGGCTCCAGAGACTCAAACCTAGTTAGGATTCCTCTCTCCTACTTGTACCTTTCTTGGTGGGTCTGTTTTGTCTTTTCCACCACAGAGAAAACCCATAACCTGCAGGTTTTGTGGTGGTGGTGGTGGTTGTTTTTAGGAGGTACTAGAGATTGAACCCAGGACCTCATACTAGGAAGCAGGTGCTCAACCACTGAACTACATCTGCTCACAATGAGAGTTTGTTTGTTTGTTTGTTTTTAGAAGGCACCAGGAATCGAACCCAGAACCTTGTACATGGAAAGCAGGCACTCAACCACTTGAGATACACCCGCTTCCCCCGCAGTTTTTGATGTTAGCTTCCAGAGGAAGATTAATGCCTGAACCAACAAAATACATCCAGAAGATGTGGGAAGAACATTAGGCAGTGGATGTCTTCACCAACCATATTTCTAAATGCTGACACCAGCTTTTTTACTTCCATCTTTAATAGGTTGGTGGTGACCCTTAAGAGCCTAGAGGGTGCAAGCATGGGGGACATTCAGTCGAAGCAAACCTATGCTTGGAGAATTGTAGGCAGCAAACCATTCTGCACATGGCAGCAGTCATAACTATTATTTTCCCACATAAACCTTAATACATCATTGTCCCCTCCCCACCCCACCCTCCATTTAAAGTCTTTCTGTTGCTCCCCTCGTTCTTACAGTACAGTCCTTCACAAAGTTCAAGCAGCCTGGTACAACCTCACCATCCATCTCTCTTTATCCTCTCTAGTGCCCTTCTCCTCTGAACTCCCTGCTCTAGCTGCCTACTCAACCACATTAGTTCTGAACATGTCACTCTCATCCCACCACAGGGCCATTGCACATGCTCTTCTCTACCAGACACCTTCTTCCCCCTTCCTCTACTCCTCCCTGCCTCACCAGTTTGCCATGTTAGTTTCTATTCATCATTCAGAGCTTAGTTCAAGCCATCATTGACCACTTTCCTCCCCCACATCCCCGAACTGGGTTAGACCCCTTTGTTATATGTTGATAAAGCACTATGCACATTTTTTTCAATGTACCCACCATGATTTGTAATTATATGTTAAATGATTTTTTGATTAATGTAAGTTCCATGAGGGCAGGAATCACATCGATTTTGCACATCATTATGTCCCAGGCCCTAGCACATAACTTGGCACAAAGCAGGTACTTAATAATTATGTTGTGAATAAATGAACAAATGAAGGAATGAATTGATGGGTGAATGAATGAAGAGAGAGGTGTAGGCTAATAATTAAGAATGCTGGATTTCAGGCATTGTAATGTATACATTTTCTTTTAAATTAAGTAAGAGGGAACATTTACAGTACTTTCAATATGTGACTGACATTCGAGCAGTTTAAATTTGATTTAAATTCAGGTGATCCTGATTCTAAAGTCCATCATCTTTTTACTCTACTCTGTGGCCTTCTCTGAACAAAGTGATGTTAGACATAACGTGAACTGGGAAATACAGAAAAGACATACCTTGTGTCAAAATCACTTACATGAATCAAACACACATTATTTTATATGACAAAAACTTAGATTAATTATGTTCTGGACACAGTAATAATGCCTTACAAATATTAACTCATGTAATATTAACAACCCTGTGAAGTAGCTTCTGTTATTATCAAAAATGTCCCCTTTGGGTATATAGATCAAGTGACTTGGCAAAGGCTACCCATGTAGAATGTGGTGAAACCAAGATTTGAACCTAAGCATATGGCTCCAGAGCCCATGCTCTTTGCCATCATTCTTTCTTATTTTCACAATTGAATAAAGCAACAGAACTTAGCTAAAGCCTCAAAAGATTTTTTCCTCTGAAAAAATACAAACAAACAGAGAAAAAGGTTTAGTTATGTTCAAAATAGAGTAAGCACATTCCACTGTCTCTCCCATTCACTAAACTAAAAACCGTGAACAAATAGCATGGAGCAGCTAGTTGTGACTCTGAAAAGTGAATGGCAGTAAGTAGATCAGGAAAGGAAACCAGTACTCTAAGCACCGCTATACTGGTAGTGATCTCCCTCCCCACCCTCCCTCCAATATCTCCTGCCCTAGATTCAAAGGCAGCTTGAAATCCAGAATTGCATAGGAGAATAGACATAAGGTCTCCAAGATAGCTCAATTTCTCATCCAACAAATGAGGAAGGGGGAAATCTCTGGATAAGAGAGAATGAGGAAAATCAAGTTTTCTCCTACCCTGTATCCATTTGCTCTTACTCCAGCCCCCAGACAATCCTACAGTGGTGGTGTTTGTGGTGGTGAAGGCAGCAGAGGCTGGACAGGTGCCTAAAACCAGAGGCAAGGGACCCCTTCTTTCTAACCAGAGAAACTGGCCCCAAGACCATGGTGTTAATGCCCATTGCTCTTTTTCTGTATATATACTCTCTCCACTTAGCCCCAGGGATATGGCAGAAAAGAGAAATTAACCCACAGATTTCTAGCCAGAAGACCAGGAAAGAAGATTCTGGTGAACAGGATAGTGTCTGGGGGGTCACAGAGTAAAAGAGCTCAAGAGATTGATGTTTTAAAGTTGTATATGCCCTCCAGTACTCACCCTTGAGCTATGCACACTTGGCTCTCCCTCCAAACAGCATACTAAACACTTTAAGAACTGAAATATAAGATAGGCCAATGCCCAGGCACAAAACTGGCACCATGGCACACATGTGGAATAGACCAAAATACTTCTAAAAAAGCTTTGAAAACTGAGCTGACATTGGAACAATAGCTCAGAGAAGGCAAGTGGGAACTTGTAACCTGAACATAATAAACAAACAATCATTCTTCAGATGATTTCAATAAGAGGAATAGTGTCATAACCTAATATTAGATTAATATGGGATCCAATTCAAAATTAATCGATGCACAAAAAAAAAACAGGAAAATTTCTATATCTGGAAAGGGAAAAGACAAAGACACCAACCCAGAGATGACAGAGATGTTGGACTTATTAAACATAGACTTTAAAGCAGCTATTACATCAATGCTCTAAGAAGTAAGAGTGAATAATTTTAAAACAAACACAAAGATAGAAAGTTTCAGGAGAGAAATAAAAGATACAAAAGATATTTAAAAGCTCTAGAAGATCAAAAAGCTATTCTTTTTTAAAGAACTAAGTAGAAACACCGGAACTGAACAAAAACTGAAATAAAAAATTTACTGGATGGGCTCAATAGCAGAATGGAGATGACATAACAAAGAGTCAGTGAACTTGAAGATAGATCAAAAGAAACACCAAATCTATACAAGAGAGAGAGAAAATATTGGTGGGTGGAGATGAACAATGTTGCAGAGAACTGTGGGACAATGTCAAAAGGGCTACCATTCATGTCACCAGAATCCAAGAAGGAGATGATAAAGAGGGTTGAAAAGAAATTTTTTTGAAGAAATGACTGAAAATCTCCAAAATTTAGTGAAAAACATAAATGAACATTAAAGAAGGTATCACTTTGAATATGCCATCCCACTACCATCTAGCCTCCATGGTTTCTAATGAAAAATGGGCTGTTCATTTTTTCTTTTTAGCATCCCTTGTATATGCAGAGCTACTTCTCTTCTGTTTTCAAGGTTCTTTTTGTCTTTGTCTTTTGACAGTTTTATTATGATGTGTCTAATTGTGGATTTCTTTGAGTATATCCTGCTTGAAATTTGTTGAGCTTCTTGGATGTGTAGATCACTGTGTTTCATCAAATTTTGGAAGTTTTCTGATATTATTTCTTCAAATACTCTTTCTTCTCCTTTCTCTCTCTCTAAGTAGGATAAAATTTTGAAAGAAAATGACTGTGAACTAGGTTTCCATATCCAGCAAAACTATACTTTAGAAAGGAAGGAATAATAAATACTTTCCTAGATAAGCAAAAACTGAGAGAAATTGTCACTCATAGACCTGCCTTATAAGAATTACCAGGGCATACAGCAAGAAAATAATTTTTAAAATATAGCAAAAGAAACAAGAAGAGATTCAAAATGGTACACTAGAAAATATTTACACAAAAGAAGGCAGTAATGCAAGAATAGAGGACCAAAATAAGACTTAAGATATATAAAGGAAATAGTAAGATATAAATTCTACCTTATCAGTAGTTACATCAAATGTGAATAGATTAAACACTCTAATTAAAAAGGAAGAGATTGGCAGAGTGGATTTTTTTAAATGATCCAACTATATGCTATCTACAAGACTACAAGGGACACGCTTTAGATTCAAAGGCACAATTAGGTTGAAAATAAAAGGATGGAAAAAATACGCAATGCAAACTGTAATCAAACGAGAGCTCTATATTATTGACTTTAGACAAAATAAATCTTAAGACAAAAATTGATATTAGAGACATAAAGGGACTTTTAACAATAAAAGAGTCTCTCTATCAAGAAGATACAACAATTATAAACATACAATCAATACTCATTATTTGCAAATTACATATTTCCAAATTCACCTATATTTATTTATTTTTTTAAAGAAGCTTTAGATTACATACATGTTACATCAAAAATATAGGTGATTCCCATATACCCCCTCCCTCTCCCATGCTTTCCCACATTAACAACATCTTTCATTAATGTGGTACATTTGTTACAATTGATGAACACATATTGAAGCATTGCTACTAACCATGGACTGTAGTTTACATTATAGTTTACACTTTGCCCCACACAATTTTATAGGTTTTGACAAAACGTGTACTGGCCTGCATCCATCATTGCAATGTGATGTAGGACAAGTCCAGTGTCCAAAAAACGCCCCCTTATTACACCTATTCTTCCCTCTCCCTCCCCTTAGAACCTCTGGTGGCACTGCCTTCACATTATTGATATAAGCTCTTCCATTGCTAGAATAATAGTAAGTCTATAATAAAATAATGAAAAGTCTACTTTAGTTCATTGTTCATTCCCCAATCTTGAGGATTTTGGTATGGTGATGCTCACTGTTTCTGATTGAGAGGGGGCTTAGATCCCATGGGGCAGATGGATGAAACTTGCCTTGCTTGCAGTTATACTCTCTGTTTTGGGGATGGGCATTGTCCATCATCATTCTTTTGTTAGTTGTCCTGGGTAAGTTCAGTGAACCAGAGAGTAGGTGTTACAACTCTGCTGAGATTCAGGGCTCAACTGGCATATGAACAGACTGAAGACTTAAGTCTCTTGGACATATAATTAATAAGTATAATGCTAATTATAGTTTCAAATGAAGGGAGCAGATGAGCCATATGTCAGGAAATTATAATTGAGTCTAACTCTGTTACATTGGGGAGCATATATTCCAAAACAAGGCTCACTTTCAGGGTGCCAAATTCCTGAGATTGTCTGCCCTGCTTATAGTGTCTAGGTGCCTCTAGAGCCCTCAGAAGCCCCACTGTTTAAGGCACTGTTTACTGTGACAGTGCTATCACAGTCATTAACAAGCATGTGTGGATTGGCGAAAATTTCTAAGGTGAGGACAAGCAAGGCTGGTATGGTATTTGCTAATCCACAGTTCACAAGGAATTTATGGACCATAACCACCACAAATAAAGAGTATCTACTGTTTATGCCTCTACCAATAGAGTCTCAAATACATAGAGCAAAAACTGATAGCATTAAAGGAGAAATAGATAATTAAACAATAATAGTTGGAGAAGTCAATACCTAATTTTCAATAATGTATAACACAACTACATAGAAGACCAAAAAGGAAATAGATGACTTGACAAATATTGCAAAGCAATTGGACCGAACAGACATCTATAGAACACTCAATACAAAACAGCAGAACACACAATCTCCTTAAGTACACCTGGAACATTGTCCAGGCTAGGCCATAGGTTAGGCCATAAATCAAGTCTCCATAAATTTAAAAGGATTGAAATAATGCAAAGTATATTTTCTGACCAAAATAGAATGAAATTAGACATCGATAACAGAAGAAAATTAGAAAAATTCACAAATATATGGAATTTAAACACCTTCCCAAACTAACCAATAGATCAAAGAAGAAATATAAGAAAAATCAGAAAACTAGAAAGTGAGGTGAAAACAAGCACACCAAAACTTCTGGGATGAAACTAAAGCAGTGCTTAGAGGGAAACTTAACACTTTAAGCACCTATATTAAAAAAGAAACATCTCAAATCAGTACCTAACCTTTCACCTTAATTAACTGGGTAAAGAAGAGTAAATAAAACTTAAAGCAAGCAGAAGGAAGGAAATAATAAAGATTACAGTAGAAATAAAGAAAATAGAGAAAATGAACAAAACCAGAAGTTGCTTCTTTGGAAATATCAAACAAATTGGCAAACTTCTACTATATTGACCAAAAAAAGAGGGAGAAGGCTCAAATTACTAAAATTATGAATGAAAGAGAGGATGTTGTTAACTATTTTGCAGAAATAAAAAGGATTATAAAGGAATAATATTAATTATATGCCAACAAATTATATAAATTAATTAAATGATCAAATATATAGAAGGACAACAAACTACCAAAAATAACTCAAGAAGAAATATAAAATATGAATTGACCTATAACAAGTAAGAAGATTGAATTCATAATTAAAAACCATCCCACAAAGAAAAGATCAAGACCAAATCCACAGCTAATTTCACACTTAATAGTGAAGGAACAAAAGCTTTCCCTCTGAGATCAGAAACAAGACAAGGGTGTCTGCTCTGACCACTTTTATTCAACATCATACTGGAATATCTAGAAAAAATGGAATTTTGATTGTGGTAGTGGTCACATGAATCTATAGATATGGTAAAACTCTTCAAATTGTACACACACCAAAGGATAAAAAAAACCCACAATAATAAAACATGCAGAAAAGGAAGAAATGAAGTGGATGGGGCAGGATAAATAATCCATGACCTTAGCAGATGCCAACATGTTATCATCCCTTAAGGGTAATCTAGATAAAAAGATAAAATTAGCATATACTGGAAAACTATCACTAAAAATAATACTAATTCCTGTCATTTATTGAGCATTTACTCTGAGCCAGGCCCTTTATTGATGCCTTCCTTGATCTAATTTTCCCAATAATGTTAGGAGGTAGATAGAGAAACAGTGTTGAACCCAAGGCTTATCACAACATCTGGGCTCCATACACATAAAAGCCAGAAGAATGGAGAACTGTTTCTACCTCTTTAAGGTCTCTTTCAGAAATCTGAATTCCAGGAACTCAGTGGCATGTCATTTGTCACTTCTGGTTTGTTGCTTATGAAGATGTATGAATGCTTTTAATGTGTATTCCTCATCATGGCAACAGAACAGTCTCAGTAAGAACTTAAGTGAGAGTTCGTATGTGCTCATCATTTCTTGCTGCCATGTGGTACTGTACACCAAATGACTTCTGATGTAAATAGAAAGTGTTGGCAATTTCCCTCCATAAGGAAATGAGATGCAATTTTCTGATCTGAAAAATTAGATTTGGGCAATTAGAAGGGTAGTTAAGACCTAGCCAGGACTGCAGAAACTTCTCTATAAAGGAAAAATATTGTCACCACACTAGACGCTAAAGACTACTAATGTTACTAAACCCTGGATACAAACTTTGTGTGCAGCATCTGCAGTCAATGCTAACTTTTCAGCATCATTGAAAAGCAGGTATCATCTAGGAAACAGATTCCCTGAGTCTAAGTGAGGAGTTCCAATCCTTTCTAAAACACTGATTTGTAGGTTCCAGGTCTCTGCTCAAAAACACCTACCAATGCTCCCCACCTGTCCCCATCTTTTTTAACCACTTGGAGAACCAAGAACCTTAGCAGGTCCTCTAATCCTTTCCCAACCTGTCTTCTCTCATCCACCTAGCAGGAAACTCATCCACCAATATTTCTCCCAAGTTTTACTTTTTAAAGTCTCAGTCACCAGGAGGGTAATGGCTTTCCCAGGTCTACATTTCTGAAATAACTCTGACTCTTTCTTGGTTGGGTGACCACACTTAGATCAATCACCTGTGGCCAAGGAGGCAGGCAGAGCTGCAAAATAGGGTGGGAGTGCAGCAGAAAAGACAAAGCAGTGTTTCCAAATGAAAGAAAGGGTTTTTTGACCACCCCTAGGCTCTCTCCCTCTTCTTAACTCTGTCATAAGAACTAATATTTGCTGAGTGCTTATTATGTGCTAAGCACTTTATGCCATTCTCATTTAATGCTGAATGAGCTAAGTGCTATTATGCTCATTTTATAATTGAGGAAATTGAGGCACATAGAGTTTTGTAACTTGCCCGAGATCAGAGAGTTAGCAAGTGGTAGAACAGGGCCTGCGCTATAACTCCAGTGAATTATTGCAAAAATTATTTTGGAATATGTACTATTTGATAAAATATTTTAGTGCTTTCATGCCTCTTAGGGATATTTATTATTTCACTCTTATTTCCATCTCCCCAGCTCGAACTTGACTGGAGGTGGGATTCAGGTCTTCTCTCTATATGTACATATTCCCCACATCTTAGCCTCGGACATGCCCTGCAATCAAGGCCTGAGAATGCCAGGGCCCCAGGTGAGATGTGATCAGAGAGCCTGCCAAGGAAAGAACAGATGGGTCTGCTAAATGGTGAAATCAAGTCCATGCCACTGTAATGGCAATAAGCATCCCACATAAAATAATTACTTCCAGTTTGCTTGGCAGTTGGATGAAGTCCGAGAGAAGGTTAATTTATCTTTCACAGCTTTGAGCCTTCAAGCTGTGGTTTCCTGAGTGAAAAGGGCCTCTCTTCAATGATTCCTTGCAAGATCCATTTAGTCATGACAGAACTAACTCCTCACCACTGTGTTACAAAGCCTATTTGCAGTACCCTTGCTGGCCAGGGACCAGAAAGAGGGACATCATTTAAGTTACAAGATTTAAGTCTATAGCAAAAGTCTATAGTAGGGTAGATAAGATACTAAAATAGCTTCACGTACTAGATGCCAGACCTAATTGTGCCATGTAAATTCTGTGCAATGATCTTCTCACCTGAGGAATGGGTACAATCATACAGAGCAAATCTACTTAAGGACTATGAGGAATATTAAAAGTGATAAGAATTCTTAAGTAAAATGTAAGTGCTTTAGAAACTTCCAGTAACAGAATCCAGATATTGATTGAGCAATTTTATCTATTTTTTCAAATGGCAGAGCCACCAGTCTTACCCATCTATTATGCTCCCCTTACTTCCTCCTTCCATTATCTGAGACTCTGCAAGATGGTCTGCCTTCTTCCCTACAGGCCCCAACTGTTAAGTTTCTTGCACTGCGGGGGTGGGGGGGGAGCAGAAGAACCAACTTTTTTTCTTTTTTTGTATCTTCAGTTACTACATACCTACTCTTATTGAGTTGCAAAGAGCTAATCTAGATAGGAATTTGGTGTCATCATTATGAGTAACTCACCCAATCCAACCCATCTCTTTTTCATAGAAACTTGGTCTGATAGGGCAATCCTAGGAGGCCAAAGCAAAAACAGGTCAAGGATTTTTTAAAAATGCTTCCTATGGTGCCCCAAGGAGATACACACATTCCTAATTTAGCTTGGGTCAAAAATTCTTCCCTAGTGGTATCAAAGAAGGCAATTCCACACGCAGGGAAGCGAAACATAAACTGTTTCACTGTTTCAAGTGAAATATTTGGTATTGGTCAGTGTTAAAGGACATCCAATATTCCTTCTAAAGGAATACAGAAACAATAATAGTCACAAAAGTGAAAAAGGAAAAATATTTTAGTTGACATGAAAAACAACTTTACCACTTATATTCTTTCAGTATTCATTCCTCCCTTTATTGTTAACAGATCCTTCTGCATATAAATTCCCATCCTCTTCACTCAGTAATATAATTTCTAGGATATAGAATTCATGGTTGACAGTTATTTTCTTTCAGTACTTGAAACTATTGTGTCACTTCCTTCTTGCTTCCATGATTTCAGATAAGAAATTTATTGTTATATGAATTGGTGTTCCTCTATAATTGATGTGCCTTGCTTCTCTCTGGCCTCCTTCAAGATATTTTCTTTGCCTTTAATTTTCAGAAGTTTAATTATGGTATGTCATGGTGTAACTTCTTTGTGTATATCCTATTGGGAGTTAGTTCAGTATTGAATATTTAGGTTTGTGATTTTTTTCCAAATGTAAAGAGTTTTCATCCATTGTTTTTCAAATATGTTTTCAGTTCCACTCTATCTTCTCCTTCTGGGACTCTGATGACATAAATATTAGCTCTTTTGTTAAAAGAAAAATTCCTGAGACTTCATTAATTTTTCTTTCATCTTTTTTCTATTGCTAAATTCTATTGCTTGTTCTCAAGTTCACTGATTCTATCCTCTGTCAGCCCCACTCTACCACTGAGCTCATCAAGTGAGTGTTTTGTTATTTTATTTTTCAGTTTATAATTTCCACTTGGTTCTTTTTTAATAACCTCTTTTTTTCTGAGATTTTTTATTTCTTCTAATTTGTTTCAAGAGAATCATAATTGATTTTTGAAATATTTTTAAGATGGCTACTCCAAAATTCTTGTCAGATCATTCCAATATCTTGGTATTAGCATCTGTTGATTGTCTTTGGTCATTCCAATTGTGATTTTTTTTTCTGTTTTTTTTTTCCCCCACTATTTTTTTTCAAGATTTTTTTTTTTTTTTTGGTACAACAAATTATTTCCAGTTTTATCCTGGATATTATAGTATGAGACTTTGGATTCAATTTAATCTTTTTTTAAGCAGAAGTCCTCCTGTTGCAGTGTAGTGTGAGTGCCAAGTGATTGTGTATATTCAGCTTCCTGATGGCCCCCACCAACACCACTCCAAAAAAAAGCAGAGCAACAACTCTCCTTGTGATTGATGTGCTGGAAGTTTAGCTCCCTCTTTACCTTGGGGACATCTTACCAGCAAAAGTGGGACACTGACATGAACCAACTCACTATCTATACTTGAAGTTGTAAGTTCACTTCCCTGTTTGTACCACTAATGTGCATTGATGGGAGAGGCAGGAGGCTGACACACCACTTTGCGGCTGTGTGGTAGAGGCAGAAGCTCGGCTCCTTGTTGGTCCTTACAGGGGAGGGGAGAAGAGTGGAGTGTCAATTAGCTCCACCTCCCACCATCTCATTCCACCCTGTTGATGCCAGGTGAGGTAGGAACTCAGGTCCCTAATAGGTTGTGCTGAGACCACAAGAGGGGGCCAAAAACTAGAATATGACTAGTCCTGCTTTATAATGCCTCATTCAGTCTCCTTGCTACTAGGTGAGTGTGGAGGTTCAGCTCTCCACTAGATCACATTGGCACCAGGAGCTGGGGGAAAGTGAAGTACTGACTAGTTCCAACTCACATTGCCTTGTTCAATCTCATTGACGATGAGTGGAGGTGGAGGTTTCGCTCACACTAAGATCCATAAAAATTGCAATTTAACCCCCCCCCTCCCCAATTGTTTGTTCAAGAAAGGGCCTAGGCATTTTCAGGACTTGAAATTGTCCTGAATGCCATTGCAATGACAGATACGGGCCATTATATATCCTGCCATAACCTACAGAATTGAGTGGGAGAGAGTGTAAACTACAATGTAAAGTATAATCCATGCTTAGTGGCAATGCTCCAAAATGTGTTCATCGATTACAATGAATGTACCACACTAATGAAAGAAGTTGTTAATGTGGGGGAAAGTGGGAGGTGTGGGGAGTGGGGCATATGGGATATGGGAATCCCTTATATTTTTTTATGTAGCATTTTATGTAATCTAAGTATCTTTTAAAAATAAATAAAAATATGTTTTAAAAAAAAGAAAGGAAGGGCCTAAATCAGTCCAAGGGAGCTCAATTTTGAGATTTCATGGGCCTATTGGGAAATATAGGGTTATTGAGAGAGGCTTTCTTTCTACTGGACTTAACTTGGTGGGATGTAGGCCTAGAAACTAGAGACTACCACCTGGAGATGAAAAAAACTATGAAGGCATGTCCTGCTGGTCACAGCCTGACACACCACAAATTCCCCAGTCTCCTTATTTTATTTTCTTGCTGTTGTCTATGTTCCTTTGGGAAAAAAATTAGGACCAGAGAAAAGGAAAGAGATAAGAAAAAAAAAAAAAAAAAAAAAAAAAAAAAAGAATAATTAGCAGTAATAATATTAAAAAGGTAGAAAAGGAGCCATCCAAGACCTAGGAAACTAAATAATTAGCATGAGTAAAAAATCATAAAAAATACAGAGGAATAAGAATAAAAAAAATGGAATAGAAAAAAATAAAATGAGAAAAAAAATAGAAAAAAATATATAGAATGAATTAAGAGGACAGAATGACGAAAAGAGAGGAAAAGAAAAAAGAAAAGAAAGAAAAGAAAAAGTAAAGAAAGAAAACAAAGTAAAAAAGAGTGAGAGAGAAATAAAAGCAAAATAACTGAAGACCAAACCAAAAGAGGTAGAATGAAAGAAAAACAACAGAAAACAAAAGATAGAAAAGTGAAGGAAAGAAAAAAAATAACGTAGGTAGAATAAATCAGTAAAAGAAAAAAAAGGGTGAGAAACAAAGAAAGGGGAAACACAACAAACAAGAAACAGAAAGGCAGCAACTTAAAAAACAAAACAAACAAAAAAAAACCTTCCCTCTTAGGTCCCTAAAGAGTGTCTCAGGCTGCCGGTGTTCATCAGTCAGTCACCCTGCAGCCTGCCCTCTGCAGGTGATATACTGGGTTTTAGCAAGTAAAATAAGGAAAGGAAAGGGAAAAAAAGGAACCTTAAAAAAATAATAACAAATCCAAGAAACCCTAAAATAAAAAGAATCTAGAAATTCTTTAAAGTGACTTAATAATCTAAAACAAATCCTTTTCTGCTTAAACTATCTAGTGTAGATTATTTTGTCTGTAACTAAGAACTTTGAGCGATATAGCAAATTATGATAGGTAATCAATCTTCAAGAAAATGGGAATGCAGGAATTTAGGACCTTGTTGAGTTTGAAGTCAATTAGATCCAGTTAGCATTTGAAGATGGAACTCCTGTATGGTGTTAGAGGACTGAGTGGCTACAGCTACAGACTGTTACAAGGCACAAGAATGAAAAGATGTGAAGTGGATTGGTGTGGTGGATTAAATATGCTCACAAATTCTTAGTCACTCCTCAATCTGTTTCCCCTTCCCTTTAACCTGGGATACCCCTGTTACTTGATACAATGACTACAATGTAACAAAATTATTTCTGTATAATCTCAGAGGCCAGGCTGTAAGATCTGCAATGTCTGCCTTTGCCTCTTGGAACATTCCCTTTTGAAACCCAGCCACTATGCTATGAGAAACCCCATGCAATGTGGAGAGCTTATGAGGTGTAGAACCAAGGTATCCTTAGCCAGTAATCCCAGCTGAGCTTTTAACTAACAGCCAGTATCAACTCCCAGCCATTTTGGTCAGCTATCTTGGATGCCCCAGCCCCTGGTGACCCTCCAGGTGAATTCAGTCCCAACAATCACCACTAATCCCAGTAACCTACAGAAATGGGGAGATGATAAATGGTTATTGTTTAAAGCCACTAAGTTTTGTGCTGGTTTGCTATATAGTAATAGAAAACTAAAATAGTTGGTTATTTCTAACTGCACTGGCAAGCTTAATAAAATAAAATGACAAGGTCAAAATTTAAAGTCTCTATTCAAGGCTTAACTAGAGAATCACAGGGTTTCTGTGACTAATTTAAAAGAATCTTGTATTTTTGTAGCCACAGGGCTGGTGTACCCAAAATATAACATACCAAGTCTAATTTTATGGGTTGCTTGCAATTTTACATAGAATAAACAGTATCATTTGATCTCAAATAAATAGTATCATTTGATATTTTGCTTACTAGCTAAAGAACTGATTGAAATGTAGAGTATAAGAATGGTGATATTTGGGAGGATTTGAAGGATTCTGAAGACCTCTAAACTCCCAAATCTGATTGGGTTTCTATTGCCAACATAAGCAGCCCCTCTTTCCCTATCTGAAGAAGCTGACCCACCCTGCTAGGACAACTTTTAACAATCTCATCTAAGGAAATTACCCTAACAAGAATAATAATTCTTCTCTAGCCTCAATGTACTACCTCCTATACCCTCCAAGCCTAAATCTAGAATCATATCTCAACATGCCCTGGAGCATCAGCTATAGCCTAAAATCTGAAAAGAGAAGTACACTCAACGAACTGCAAGATTTTGCTAAATTAAGTCAGAAAAGCATGGGAAACATGTCCAAAGATCATAGATCAAAGAGGAAGTAACATAATTTTGAATGATGCTAAATTTACTGGTATAGCTTTACTTCCTAGATCCTGAAATCAGCTGGGAGTGGTTCTAAATGGCTGATAGAAATCTTTTCCAGTGGGGACCAATTGTAAATAATGTTTATATTCATGTAATCCTTTGGTTTAATACAGTAGGAGGACTCCAATGGTGTAGAGAGAAGGAATGTTGGAGTAAATTTGTTATATTCAGTATAGTCACTAACCCTTGCAAGGGTTAGAAAACATTCCCTTTACTGAAGCATTGAGAAATACTGATGAGAAGAGCAGCCTATTCCTTGAAACACACTTTAGCGGTTGTACTCTGTAAACTAGAAGTGAAGATGCAAGGTGCTGTCATTGAAATGGGCTTTCTGATTTCAGTGGGGACAATGGGATCCCAGGATGGTACCACCACCAGAGCAAAGCGGGCACAATTTTCACAAATGGTAGCAAAGTTTAATCCTTTGGGATCTCTGGTAGTGATTCAATGATCCTGGGGTCCTTTGGACATCAAATAAATGAATAGCTCAGTAAAGTCCAACTTGATTTACATAACCAAAAAACTTTAGATCTGGTAAATAGAAGTTTGACTTGAATCAACGTGACAGAAGATCATGGTTCTGACCTAATTCTGAGAACTGAATTTATTTGTAGAAACAGAATCCCTTGAGTAAAAGAGAATCTCGGCACACTTGAGGAAGGATCCTACAATAATAACACAAGTAGGTGTTACAAATCTTCCTAGTGTTCTCCTAAGGAAACTGTGGGGAAAAGTATAGACCTTTGTCACATCATTGGACTAAATTACTCTAAATTCCAACTAATTCCTGGAGATTCATAACACAATTGTGGACCAAAGTTCAGAGTAGGGCTGATAGAGTTTAAGCCTGAGCCATTTCACAGTGGGTTCAGTGATCCATGCACCCTTCTTGGTTATTTCCACATTCCTGGGTTCATAGTAGCAATGGATATTCTCAGAACAACCTGGTCTGTGAAGTGAGAGGTCTTATGGGAGCATGATAAAGTGGAAGGCCCTAGAGCTGGCCTCCATACAAAAATAATAAAACTAAAACAATACTCATCCTTGGGTTAATGCAAAGATTAGTGCCACCAGCAATGCCTTGAAAGATCAACCCTATCACATTCCATTGAACTTGCCTGTTTAATCTGTACAGAAGATGGATGGATCTTGGAGAAATAACAGTGGATTATTTTAAGCTTAATCAGGTGTTGAATCCAATTGCAACCACTGTTCCAGGTTTAGTCTATTTAGTAAAGAAAATCAATACAGCTCCTGGCACCTAGTGTGCAGATATTGACCTATCTAATGTATTTTTCTCTATCCCAATTAGCAGAAAATACCATAAGTGTTATTAAGTAATCCATAAGGATGTCAATTTGAGAATCCAGATAAAGAGAAGGCTCTCCAGATGGTCCACCTCAGCTTTTATGATCCCACAGATACAATGATGTTTGATTTGGGGTTGGTCCAGAGTCTGTATGGGATTTGATGCAAGATATATTAGGAGAATCACAGATGAAGCCCTTAGGAATTGGTAGCAATGCCATGCTCTTTTCAGAAAGTAGCAGTTCTCATTTTAGGAAATAGCTGCTTCTCCAAGTGCCAAGAAACCTACAAACTGAGTTGACAATCATACACTGGATATTGCCTGATCCACCAAGCCATAGCACTCCATCCTCAAGCAGAGGTGGGTTTGAGCAGATCCTTAAAACTTAAGTAATTTGTTCACTTACTCCTGTCACATTGTAGTTCTGTGCCTATGGGGAGTCCCTGTGATCTGTCAACTGAGGAGAAAAATCAATCCTGATTTACGGTGCCAGTGAGAAATGGATTATTGTGCCATTTCAGCCCCACTCAAGAATGGCCTTGAAGGACAATGGAGAAAGGGAGAGTTTTCTAGTGGGTAGAATTTTAAGCATTCAGTCTCATGATGCAAGCTCCATTTTGCAGGAAAGGAGAGAAAGCTTGATATATATATATCTTTACCAATTTATGGACAAGACCTTAGGGTTTAGCCAGATAGTCTGGAATTTAGAAAGAATTAGATTAGAGGATTAGTAACAAAAAGATTTTGAAAGAAAGAAGGGCATCTCTAAATGGGACCAGAATTTGGGAATAGTTGTGTCCCATATGTATGCTCAACAAATGGCCTCATTGTGTAGGAGTTTCTTAGTATCATGTGGACAAATCATGACCCCTGGGTAGGACTGTCAGGCTCTTTCCAGAAACTCTGGAGAATAGACTCGTGGACAATGTAGTCATTGTTGCATTGTCTGAGAGTCTAGGATGTCACCTGGTGACAACTGGTTTCATTAGACCACTTCCTTCATGAAAGGACAGAAATCTGTCCTTACTGGAATAGATACTTATTCTATATGGTGTTTTTGTTCCTTGTTCATCATATCTTTGCAAGCCCCACCAAGCATAGAATTATTAAATGCTCTGTTCACTTAGTATCACACACAACACTACCTCTTAATTTTACAGCAAAAGCAGTAAGGCAATATCTAATGCCCAGGGTATTTACTGGTGTTTCTATATACTCCATCTCCCAGAAGTAGTTGTCATATAATAATGGAGTGGCCTACAGAAGTACCAGGCATGATGTCCACTGTTTGAGGCAACATCTTGAGAGATTTGACAGCTCTTCTACAGCATGTCATATATGTTCTAAACAAACCAGGGACCAATGCTATGTGCCATTTCTTTCATAGCCAGAACACGTGGGAGCAAGAAACAATGGGTAGGATAAGATTTGCCCACTTTCACACCTAATGAATAACTTGAAAAATACTTCCTTTATATTTCTACAACTCTGGACTTTGTGCTAAGAAGCCCTAATAGTCAAGGGAAGATGCTTTCTCCTACAGTGGACACAACCGTTTCATTGACTCTGAAGGGGAGACTTGCCACTGGCCACTTCATGCTCCTCAGAATAAAAACTGTGGGCTAGTGTAATGAGCCTTGATTAAGAAGGAGAAGGAAGGCCCTTTACCCCACAACCAGGACCTGGAAACCAATCAGGTCAAGACATAGGATGTCCATGAACACTCTTCCTGCCTATATCCATGGGAGTAAGGAAAAATAAAAGGGGAACCAAAGGTTCCTGCTGCTGCCATGCCCAGTGATAAAAAGTAATGGAAGAGAGTAGAAACACCAAATTGGTGATACCACCAAGGCTCAAATCCTCATAAAGGAATGAACCACTGAATAAACCCCAACAACTATTTGGCAGGGTAGAGAATTTCTCCCAGTGTGTAACATTCAAGCTTGGTTTCCCAGGTCTCCCAGATCGTAAATAAGCTACACATTACCATATAATATTTTGGAGTGGATTCTGTTGTCTGCAACTAAGTCAATAAATGATCAATATATGATGAAAGGTAAACATTCAAATAGAAACTTAAAGCTTAACGATCTCTTTCTCTGGAAAGGCTTATCTCCTCTCCTTTCCACTCTACCAAATTTTAGGTGCTCCTCCCGTCTTTTCTCATAAGTAATCATTTTCCTCACCGTGGTATTTCATGCTGTAGCTCAACTATCTCATTCTCCCCCATAGAATGGAATTATTCTGAGAAAAGCCTACTGTAATTTAACCCATACTCTGGAAAGAGCACATTGATTTTTCCTTTTGGAAACTGTCCTCTGTCACTCTCAGTCCATGTGGCTTAGGCACGTGACCCAAACCTGGCTAGCCAGCATATTCTATGCTCTTGGCGACTGTAATTGGCTCAGGAGTGGAATGAGATCAAAAGGCAGACCAATGAGAGTGTGCTCAGGACTTTCTGTTTCAAACTATTATGAACAAGGTACTCCTGCACTGGGTGACAGAATAGAATCTGGGCTGTCTGAGGCCATATTAGGATCCCTTGAGGAGAAACTGACTGAGAATGAAGACAACACACAGCAAAATTCAAAGATGGAAAAAGAGAGACCAATTCTAATGACCCTATTTGACCACATCATGAAAAAAAATCAAACAGTACAAAGAAGTTGTAAATGTTATCTGAAATCCCACCATTCAGAGATAATCAGAGTTGACATTTTTATGATCATGCTTTCATAATACATACACCTAATTTTTCCTAAATGGGATCATATTATATATGTTATGTTATTGTAACAGGTTTCATTTTATTCTATAATTTTGTTTGCATCTCCCTTCCCCTGCCTTTCTCTCCTCACTTTTCATTCCCTCATCCAACTCCTAACACCTGTTTTTGTTTCCATACATCTCTTCATGGTCAAACAAATACATATTTCTGCATCAGTATACATATTGAGAGTTATATTGTTCTTGTTGTTTCTTGTTGTGATAAAAATGATACCATACTCTATACTTACCTCTGTAACTAGCTTTTTTCATTGAACAAGACATAGAACTCTCTCCAAGTTAAATGATACAAATTGAACTCATTATTTTTATCGATTGTAAAATATTAGATAGTGTGGACATATCACATTGCATTCAGCCATACCTTCATTACTTGGCATTCAGTTTTCTTTATTTTCTTTCTTTTTCTCACATGACAAACTATGCTAGAATAAAGATATCATTATATACCGATTTTTTTTTTTTTTTCAATAGGCCAGATTCTCAGGAATAGGATTGCAGGGTCAAAAGATCTATGTATTTCGCTTTAAAGGATATTTCCAGATTGCTTTCCAAAAGGCTGAAACAACTTCTGTCTCCATCAGCAACGTGTGAGTATGCCCTTATCCTTGAAGTATCGCCAGCATCGATCACAATGCACTTAAAATGTTTGCTTTACATATTTACTTGGAATTTTTCCCCATTTGTAGTAAGGTCAAGCATCTTTTCATATGCTTATTGTCCATTTGGATTATCTCTTCTCTAAATAGGGTATACATCTTTTTTGCTATTGAGTTATGGCTTTTTTTCTTATTAATTTGACGAAGACAAGAGCCCACCTACAAAATTGCTAGGTAAATACAATTTTAGGAAAAGCTGGAATATGTTATGTCAAACAAGGGTGTAGTATCTGTAGTACACTAAGAGGATCTTTATAATTTCAAATTTTTCCATCAGGCAATGGGACATGGCATGGAGAATCCTGAAGAGGCTCGATGATTTGCTCAGAAGTCTCCAACTACCCCCAGCAGCATGACCGAGAAGAACGTGGAGCCCCTAAAGTCCAGTGGAAAAAATAAAGTTTTGTTCATCCTGAAAAAGAGAATATAATGGAAATTGTGAGCTGAAAACGATGAAGAGGCTGCAGCTTTAAATAGTAATGAGTCAAAGCTGGGCTGCCCAGCTCAGAGTCAAGGGCGGGAGTGACTCAGAGCCTGATAAAGGTCACCATCCACCCTCTTGCTCTGTGCCTCCCCTGCTGCTCACTACTTTTAACCATGGTGGGGGTGTCTCATCACCCACACCAAGCAGAGGCCCAGATCTGAACTCATTTGTTCTTCCACACCTTTGTGATCCATGCAGCTGGCAAGAAGACATGACGCACAGGAGAATGGAGTTTGCAATGACTCTGAGGGCCTGGCCCATTCCCTCCTACAGCTGCCAAGACTAGGTCAATGCCAGTGTGCCATGCATGGCTGAAATAGCCATAACAACATGCTGCTCTTAAATATAAAGATGACCTTTTACTGATCCCTCCCAAGAGGGCAGTTTAGATTAGAGTCCTGCAAACATGGTAGGTTGTTCAGACATCCTCAAACATTAGATATGGTAGGAACCTAGGAACCAACCAGACCAAAACATAGCATGTTCATGAACACTCTTCCTGCCTATAACTGTGGAAGACATCACCAGCCAACCACAGAACTCTTTCCTTCTGAGTCTGGACTTGGCTTCAAATTTTTCTCCTCCTCAGTGCTCCAAAATGTGGACTGAAGTTGGCATATGAGATGAGCATGATTTGCCATCCCTGACTGTTACCTTTATCTAGAGATAATGAATGTGAGGTTCAGAAGGGGAAATGGCCTGTCAGATAGCACAAAGAAAGTATGCAGCAGAGCCAGAGAAGTTGAGGCAGGGAGAGGCTTGGAGAGAGAAAAGAAATTCATGTCATTGAGTGCATTTGCACCATGTCAATTGAGGCATCATGCTTGTGGCTTTGCCCATGTTATCTGGGGACAGAACCCAGGTCTTCTGACTGTGCCGCAATGCTTACTCTCTTGTGCGGTGTCCGTTCTGGCCAAGCACAGGTATACAAGACAAAATGGGAAGATCCCAGTTCCAACTGTGGCTGTGGGCTGAGCAATGCTAACCAGGCCAGGGGTGCAGTCTGTCGAAAGCTACAACCTTAACATCTGTACCCTGATGCTTTAATAAGCCACTTCCATTTTAGCTTATGACTTTGAACCCATATCCAGAAAGAATGGCATTATTAAAGGCAGCTGCCTTGCTTTTTCAAGTGATGATCTGAACTTAATATGTATAAGAACAAATAGCATGGCACTGAGAAAACTTGCTCCAGGACCACATGCTGTATCAACGGGAAGTATTGTGCTTTCCCACCTTGGCCAAACACTATACTTTGTTACAAAAGGAACCAATTAAGGAAATGAGCAGCTCAGTACAACCTACATCCTCTACTAGACACCACCTAATCTCCCCATCACTCCTCACTGATACTGGGCAAGATTATGGCAGAGATGGGGATGACATCATTGCCACTGATGATGATGTTAAAGTTACCTAACTAATAGACACTATACTCCTTCACTGTTCTATTACATTTAATCAGAATTTAATCTTCTGGAATCTCAGAGAGAAAGAAGACTTGGGGAAACAAATTCAACAACACATATTCAATAAATACATTTTCATATACTATGACCTGGCCATTAAAGTCAGATAGACATGGGTTTACATATTGGCTCTGACACTTAATTATGTGACCTTAGGCAAGTTACTTAACATCTCTGAGCTTCAATAGTTTCTTCAACTGTAAAAAATATAGACAAAAATGAGATAATGCAGGTAAAGTACTTGGCACAGTGCTTGGCACACAGTAAGCTTTCAATAAATGTTTAATGTTATTAAATATTTTACTATAAAGAGTAAAATGTCATGAGCACTAATAATAATCCCCATTACAGTAGTAAAATAGTAGTAGTAATTGGCATTCACTTATCTCCCTCAGTCTACACAATTGCCCTCACCAACCTTCCAGCCCATTCTTCTCACTCTCTCAAATCAGCCCCTTCACAGAAGGGCTTTGATTCATTCCATTTCTCAAGGAAAGGCCACCCTTTTCCATCTACCCAGAAGATCTGGGCTTCAGAGTCAAGTTAAATGTCGCTGTCTTCTGGAAATCTCACTCTTACCCCCCTAAAAACCATCCTTTGTCTCTGCCCTTCTAAACCACATACTTGCGCGCTTCTGCCAGTCAGCACACACCTGTGACATGCCTACGTTGTGCTAAGCCTTTTAATCACACTGTCTCATATCACGAGGGCTTGCGGTTGGGTCTTTGCATCTGCTGGTCTCTCGGCTGTGCTTCCCCCACCTCCCAAAACAGCACATGATTGGACCCTCCCCATTTCTTAAGTGCCAGATCAAGTGTTAACCCCCATGAGCAGCCTTCCCTTATGATAGTCTCCAAGTGGCATCCCCACTCCCCCAAACGCACACCAGTTACTCTCCAATCAATTTCCATTTGTTTATTTTTCTATCTTTCTCTCCTATGGAAAGAAATCTGTCCATGAGGACAGAAATCTGGTCTGTCGTGTTCATTGTTGTACCCCGCCCCCCAACACCTGGAACATTGCCTTGCACATAGTAGGTGCTCGAAAAATGTTTACCAGATGACTAAATGATTTTCCATCCTCCCGTTTATACTAGATGCTTCATAGCAATACCTGCTAGAGCGCATATCTCTTTTACAGTCACTTTACTGTGCCTAAAGAGCAAAATTAAACAGCTGACAATACACAAATTCAATGGGAAGTAATACTAATGTGTGTACCTAGATTATAAGGTCCTTGGGGGTAGGAATCGTCTCTTTTTCATCATTGCACCCCCTGTAGGGCCTGGCAAGCACCATGAAATACATATATGTATATATAGTGAGAGCTTAGCTATATCAAACGGAATTGAACAGAGTAGCACAAACGGCTGCAGAAATGCTCAAATATACATGAGGTAACAATAAAACTGCAAACTCATACCCGGTTCCTCTGAAGCATTGGCTCAGGTCTTAGGAAAGCACTCTCTATAATAAGGCATTCTGTTCTTTTTATATCAGAGGGATGAGAAAGGAGTTCTTACTTTCTGGGTGGCTGGGAAAGCAGAAAATAAACCACTGTCTGAAACAGAAATGAAGATGCTTCGAGTCTTTCCATTTTATCACCAGAACCCTGATTAAATGTGCCAGTCTGCATTTTCTCACTCTTAAATGGACCCTCTTTCTAGTAAAACCCCTTTTGTACCTGACCAAGTGCCCTCTTCTCAATCGAAGTCTGGGCTCGTAACAAAAGACAAGACACATTGAGTGCCTAGGAAACATCATGTAGCAGCTGTGGTTAATGACCCTCTTCTCATTAACTTATATTTTAAGGAGGAAGAGCACGGTGGCTAGCATTTATTGAGTGCCTCTTATGTGGCCAACAATACGTTGTATCATACGTTATGCTATGTAGTTCTTCCAAAAATCCTGTGGCCAGCTATTATTATTGTTATGTTACATGTAATAAAAATTAAAAATTGAAAAAAAACATTGTCATGGAGAAATCTGAATGCAGCCTTAGTTTTGGCTGATAGTGTTGTACTGATGCCAATTCCCTGGTATTAATCATGTATCATTGTATGTAAGATGATATCATTGGGGGAAGCTGGGTGAAGGGTATGGAACTTTCTACTATTTTTACAACTTTTTGTGAGCCTAAAATTATTTAAAAGTAGAGTTGTATTTGTTTTTTGTTTTTTTAAAGATGAATCCTGGGGCACAGGGAGGTGAAAAGGTCAATTTGAACTTAGGTTTGCCTGGTTCTAGAGCCCATGCCATAACCACCAGTTACACTGATTATAGGCCATGCTCTCTGGCTTCTCACTGGTCCTTACTGCATTCAACTCAAGGTCTTTCACTCCGGATTGTCCTCCTCACTTCAACCACTGGGAAGCTCAGAACTAAGCAATACTCAACCACTGCATCTATTGACTGTTGTTATTGGAATAGCTGGTTCATTTTTCTTAGCTGAGTTTCTTTCCAGCATTCATCCACCCTGGCCTTGATTAGATCCATTTGATCATATTTTTTGTTGTTTTTTTGTTTTGTCCTTTGGTAAATCACTTCAATTCTTTTATAAAAAATTCAGGTTGTAAATACGGTTAAGACTTTCCTCCCCAAACTTTAACAGTACTCTTACCTTCAAGTTTCTGAAACTAGAGAGCTATGCTTCTATTCATACCACTTATGCCAGCATCCCACGATGCACATACTAGGCTAGGAAGGCACTCAAGGCAAGTGAATATGAATAAAACAATGACATGAAGGTTGCAAAAAGTGAGGGTCATTTGCTATCTTCATTTTGTTTTCTGAAAATTAAATACTTGGCAGGGATTTTCTTGAGCTAATTAGCATCCTTCTTAACATTTTAAGTAACTGCTCATTTAGAGCAGTGAATGATTGCTCTGAGATTAGAGTGTAGGGAAAATCTTTCTGTTGGGAATAATCTACTTATGCGGCTGTTTGTTTGAAGCAGAGATAAACAGAGATTTTTTTTTTTCCTTCTCGACATGCCAGGCATAAGACAGAACAGGATGATTAATGAAACTCAGCTTTTTGCCAATAAATTTCTGACTTCAGATACAAGCTTATGGTTGTTGAGTTTTCTGGGGTTTTTTTCTTTCTTTCTTTTAACCCAGAGGAAAAAGAAAGGGGCACCATCCTGATTCTAGTGTCCATTTAAGTCTGTTGCATTGTGAACAATTTTTGGTTTTTAAGATGGTTTAGGTAGTTTTTCACTGGCTCTACTGGGAATGCCACTTTGTGCTCTGTTATTTATAATCTGCAAAAATTAATTATGCTGCTAATTAACAGCTTGCAAACAAATTATTGCTCAAGGAGTTATTTATTCAGTGATGAAAGCACAACTCTAGAACTCTAGGTGGATTCTTTCTGACATACAGCTCTTTTATTTCTTGCTTTCGTTTCTGAATTTTTCTGCTTCTCAGGTTCAGTGAAGGTCTGCTTGGAGGGACTGAGAATTAGTCAGGACCTCAGGAACCAGAAACTGCCAGCTGCTCTACTGGGAGAGGAGAAAGACAGAGGGTTGCACAGCCTGCTTCACATGGACCCTTGGGTTAAGAAATTCCCTATGTGAGTGGTAGTTCTCGAAAGCCCATTTTCACATTTCCCAGACTTGTAAGAAAGCCCTGGAGACACGGCTGACATCAAACAGGGAGGAAGGCAGAGATGTAAATAAATGCCACATATATTACCATACCCCATGCCCAGACTCATGGCAGACATCAATAATCGATCACAGACTTCAACTTCAGCCTCTGAATCCTTCTTATAACAATTTTCCAGGTAGGCACTACCAACTATTCCAAGTTGACCTGTTGCTATCTCTCATAAGAAGAAAGAGCTAGCCAAAGTGGGTGTTTGATATTTCTAACTCCTGTAGACAACTTTCCATTCCAAACCAGGCTCTGGGACTGGCCAATGGGATGAAGGCAAGCTGTAGAGATGATAAGCCCCTTTCTCTTTTGACAAATCTCTGAGGGACAGTCAGGACTATCTGACTCCAAGTCCCCCCACCCTGTCCAGATACACTAAAGATCTTGGTACTGGCAAGGACCTAAAGAACCAGCTCCTGGTAAAACTTAGCCATGTCAGACCATTCTTGCAGAGAAAAGGAGTCCACCACAAAAAAAATGTTAAAAGAACACTGGGCAGGGTTTAATTTATCTGGTTCTGAGTCCTTGTTATGCCTATTAGTGGCTCTGAGATATTGAGTCCTGTTCCCTCTCTGGTCCTTAGTCTTTCATCTCCAAGTGAAGGAAATGAGGTCATGGTCTCTGAGATCTTTCCAGCTTTACCTGCTCAATATTTCAACACTGCTGCAGGTGTTGGATGCATGGAGCCATCCAAGGCCAAACCTGCTCCAATCAGAGAAATGAAGATGCTAAGAGACTCACTAAACCATCCCCCCACACAGGTAAGGGGGAGGTGGAGCCGGGCTTCAAGACCAAATAGAAGAATGTGCAAAAAGAATAATAGGAGAAAAACAAGGGTGAAGGGCACCACCCTTGGCATTTGATGGTTGGCACACAACTTATCTTGTGGCGCAGAAGACATTCAGCCCCTCAAGCACCCCTCAATTTAATATCCCTAAAACCTCATCTTCTCCTCTCTAACTGACAAGATCTACCTCTCACACATTCCAGAACCCTTGCTCATTTTAAGCAAATGGAGTCACTTTCCTGAAGCCCTTCTCTTAAAGCTGAGAAACAAGGACCCACGTTTACCTCATCAGGAAAACCCAGAGCTTAGGCCACTTTCCCCCACATTTCGACCCTCCCATGCTGGAATTCCGTCCCAGCTCAGACCAGAGGCTCCTGAAGCATGAGCCTCACATCTCACACCTCAAAGAAGTCAAGACTGCCTGTCCTAAGATGTCTTTCCTGCCCCCAGACCTCAGGCTCTCAGTTCTCAAGGTAACCGCAGCAAGTCTGATCTTAAATTTAACTTCCTCTCTGCAGCTTAGAGACGACAAATTGTCAATTGTCACAAACTGAGTGACACTTTCCGACTTTTCAGCAACAGATTTAACCAATAACAATGTCTACGAATGTGGCATATTTTATTTCCCAAGTTCCTCCATACCCATTATCTTCCCTGAGGTTCACAACCTGAGGTGTGAATTTTGCAACCCCTAAGTTAGAGATGACAATCAGAAAGGGGTTAAGCAACAGACCCCAAGTTCCACAGCTGTGAAGTGGCAAAGCTGGGTCTCCAACCCTTGATTTGTGATTGTAGATCCCGTGGGGGTCCCTGGTGTGTCATCACTCAGTGCTGGCACAAGGAAACTGAGACAATCCAGGCATAGCTGATGAGGCATCCAGGAAACTTCTTTTCTCAGAACCCTCGTAAAGCAGTGAGCCCCCATCAGGGAGGCTGAGTGCAGCAAAGGAAAGGACGTGGGCTGGTTTTGAATCCTGGCCCTGACCTTGTTGACTATCTGACACTAGACAAGTTGCTTAACTGCTTTGAGCTGCAGTTTCCCCAACTAGAAAAGGGCAACAATAAATTCTTACACCTGTGCACGAGGAGACATGTACAAAGATGTTCATTTCAATCTTGTTTACTATATTAAAGGAGAAAACAATTTAATTATTCATCAACAGTGAAATGAAAAACAGACTGAAGTTTAGTTGTTAAATGGAATACTCTACCACAGCTAAAATGAGTAAATTAGATTTATATATATTGAAGCGGATTATTTCAAAATACAAGAGTAAATGAAGAAAAATATGAAATGATAGGAGTGTATAATAAAATTTTCAGTATATGTCCCATATTTTATGTTTATGTGTTATCTACTTAAAAAACAAAAATATGCTTGGAAGTGCTACACAGAAACATTAGGATATTGATCCTCCTGAAAGAGAAAGCATGGGAGTAGGAATTTCAGTGTTTCTGATATGAGTTCGACAAGATGGTCTTTAGGTACTGATCATGTTTCTAAGAAAAGCTTCAATAATCTGAGGTGTTTCCCACTGAATCCTATTTAGATGTTCCATGTATGCTCAATATTTAAGGGAAACCTTAATAATCTCTTTCACAAAGGATTTTTCTCTTATTGTAATTAGTCAACCCCTAATTCTGTCTTTATACTAGACTTAGTATTTTGACACTGTTCCCAAAAGGTGTTCATTCATTCAACATGCATTTAGTGAAGGCCAACTGTGCAAATCACTTTGCTTAGGGGAAGTATACAGAGGTAAACAAAATAAATATGAACTCTGTACTCCTAGGGCTTACCGTGGGGAAAAAAGCTGAACAAGTGAACAAGTTGTGCTAAATTCTGTGAAAGAAATGAACAGCATGTTATGCTCGAAAATGAGTAAGGGGAGACAGAGGGTTGTAGTTAACTATTGTGTATAATAAGCCACCCCAAATTTAGTGTCAAAATAACAACTGATTATTTCCTGCAATTCTGTAGGTTGCCTGGAAGGGTCTTCTGCTCCACCTCCTGTTGGCTGGGGTGCCAAGATGGCCAGGAGGCCTAAAATGACCTACACAACCTCACTCACCTGGCCAGCAGTTGGTACTGGCTGCCTGCTGGGAGTTCAACTGGGGCCGTCAGCCAGGAGCCTCAGTTCTCATCCACCTAGGACTCTCCATAAGGCTGCTTGGGCTTCCTCAGCATGGCGACAGAGTTTCAAGGAGTGTCCCAAAGGGGAAAGATGGAAACAGCAGATCACTTCAGGCCCAGCCCTGAAGTTATACAGAGTCATTCCTGCCACATTCTGTCTTAGCTTTCCAGGACTGCTGCTTCAGATACCACATGCTAGTTGGCTTAAACAACAGAAATTTATTGTCTCACAGTTCTGGAGGTCAGAAGTCCAAAATCAAGGTGTCGGCAGGGCCTCAACTCTGAGGTCTGCAGTGTTTTGGTGGTAGCTTGCTGGTGATCCATAACTCATTCTCTGCTGTCATCACATGGCCCTCTCCCTCCTTGTCTATTTTTCCCTCCAGTGCCCACATTTCCTCTGCTTAAAGGGACTCCAGCTATACTGGATTAAGACTCCACTCTGATTCATTTTGGCCTCACCTTAACTCATAACATCTTCTAAGATCTTATTTACAAATGAGTTCACAATCATAGGTCTACTGCTAGACCTTGTACATGTCTCTGTGGCAGATACAATTCCATCCATAACACATTCTATTGGTCAAAGCAAGTCATGGGGCCATGGAAGTTAGACTCTACCTCTTGATGGGAGGATGGGCAGAGAAAGTCCACCACGCAGGTAGGGTCTCATTGTAGTTAAGGCACTGCTGTGTACCTCATCTTTTTCTAAGATATTGTCCGTATCCATTAACAAAATGAAGACTCTAATAAGCCCTGCAGTAAAGAACATTATTTCACTTACCTTTCTTATGTACATTTCATTTATATGTCTGTACATAGTTTTCACTTACATTACCCAGTGTTTTCCAAATTTACTTGACCATAAGTCAATTAGCCCCTTTGTATCACCTTTGCACAGAACGCCCAAAACTACGTTTTTTTGCATTCAGTTTGGGAAATGACTGTTCTAAATGAAGTTGGTTTCACTAGACTACAGTTGCTTAAAGCAGAATCCAAATGACAGGTATCTCATGTTCTTAGGGAAAAAAAGTTCTTCCGTGTAAATCAGAAAATTAATAAACACCGTGACATAGTCTGCCTGATACAGCCCAGGCCTGAGGCAGGGAGGGGGCTCCAACAGAGGGGAGGACAGGGATCTGGGCTTTGTCACCTGTTCAGGCCTCCCCTGACCTTACACTTTTCCCAGTTAATTCCTCTGGCCTATGAATGACAAATGCTACAACTTAATTTGCATTTGGAATAAAAAATCTATAGGTAAAATGCCATTGACCTGTAATACTACAACCACCTGGGCTCATGGAAAACAAAAGCACGCCTCTTGAACACAGTCCAGCATCCAGCAGTCGGGCTATGATGTTCACAGCCTCGGCGGCCATGTTACAATTGAATTACAAGGGGAAAACAGCTCTGTGCCCATTTCATAATTATCATGATCTACTATTATGATCCATCACCAACAGAGCAGTCAGTGAAGCCACAATAAATCACCATTATTTATATTGCAACAAATCACAAGGAAGTATCATTGAGAGTCATAATTCATACTCACTTCAGCTCATAATTACCTATATATGACTGCCTGAGTACATTATGAAGGTAGCATTGGAAGAAAAAATTATAAGCTGCACTGTCTTGGAGACTCAGCTCCTCTAAGCAAGCTTGTAAACTCTGCAGGGAAGGAGAAGCCAAGTGCTGCTACTTCTTCCTTTGCTGTGTTCCTGAGATCACACCAAGAGTGGGCTAAATTCTAGGACCCATTTTGGGGAGGGACACTGGCTGGCTATGGTAGATTGGATTACACACTCCAACAACAGACGTGTTCTTAATCTTAATCCATGTTCCTGCGAGAGCAAACCCACTTGTAACTAGGTCCCTTTGGAGATGTCTATCAGCTAAGGTATAGACTCATTCGCAAATAGGATCTTCTAAGATACCACTTAGTTGTGGCCAAACAGAATCAGGGTGGGCCTTGGTCTATATTACTGGAAGCTTTATAAAGAGAAGGTAAAAATCAGACAAAGCACCAGAGGAGCCCACAAACATCACCATGAGATGGAGAAAGGTCATCACCAGAACGTTCCTGACTCTAGAAGAAAGCATGGTCTTGCTGACACCTTGATTTGGGACTTCTGGCCTCTAAAACCGTGAGCCAACTTTACCTCCTCTAGGACTTGACACCATGTCCTGTGAAAAACAGCTAAAGAAGCTGGGAATGCTTGCCCTGGAGGAAACGAAACTCACAAGGAATGAAACATTTAGAGGACTGTCATAGGCTGTGGCTCTGGAGGACAAGATGAACCAAAATGTGATTTGGAATTGCAAGAGGGCAGATTTGGGCTTCATGCAAGAGGTGAATTTATAGTAAGTTAATCAGTTAAAGAATCAAAGGTGTGGCCCTCAGAGGAGCAGACCTCTGTCCCCAGAAATGGCAAATAAAGGCTAAACACCCCTTGATTCAAAGAAGAGTGAGAATTTTTTGGCCATCAAATTCTTAGACAGTATCTATTGTGTTCCAGTCCAAAGGCAGAGACCTAGAGAAATAATTTACCATGAAAGATAGGGGATTGACCTTATGTCTAGCCCACTTAGTTATTGAACTTGGAAAAAGAAGTCTTAACAAAGGGTCTACAAAAAGACTGTTTAATTTAAGGGGTCCATGAACTCTCCCAGAGTTCTACGAAATATTTTGCATGTGTGTATGCCCTCTGTTCTGCTCTATAGGTGTTAACGTATTCTCAAAGGGGTCCTCAAGCCCCCAAATTTAGAATTTTTAAGAGTTTTGGGGAACTTTTAATGTAAAGTATTATAGTAAATGATCTATAAGTTGTCTATAAATTGTATCTTTATTATAACCAAGGAGTATTAGAGAAAAGAGCTTACAGTTTTTGGAACCAAAGATCCAACACAAATCTTGCCTTTTTCCCTCTCTAGAAACTCAGTTGGGCCTAATTTGTTAACAGTGCCCAATAAAGGGACTTTAAAGATCACTTAGTCCCAAATCCCTAGTTAGTTGGTTTATAAACTGTCAAAACTGAGGCTCAGAGTAATTATGTGACCTTTCCGCTGTTCTACAGCTAGGTCGCCACAGGACGGGGTTTAAAGCTAGAGGTACACCCTGAGTCCCTCGCTCCATTGACCAGCCTTAAGACCATTGCGCCATGGACTGCCAATACCCACAAACCCTATTAAGGTCCAAACGCCTGGCACACATGAGTTAATGCTTTGTGCATCTTGGCCACAATGCATCTGGGACTCAAACCCAAACTCCCACTTCTTTGCATGTCCTTGCATATAGGAACAAAATCTAACCTTTTGCAAAGGCCTTTGCACTACACCAGCAACTCTCTCCCGTTTGAGATTCAGAATTAACTACTGCATAACTGGTCCCACTTTCCAGAATCTCCTGACCTCTTGCTCAGAACCTAATTTCTAAAGAATTCCTCTATGAAGCCAAATATATTTAGTGGTGATTATTCTTTAAAAATAAAAAGAAACTGGCTTCAGAGAGTACACGTGAAGCCTCATCTCAAAAATGGTAAATGACCTCATTTGGAAATACAATGGCTTTATAGCATGGTTTTCCAATAATTAAATTAGGAGAAGTGAAGAGAAATAGTGCTGAGGATGACAGCACTGGACAGATAAGCCTTAATGGGGTCTCAGGCCTCAAGAAAGAAAAAAAAAAAGATTTAAAGGTAGGTAAAAAAAAACAGCATCAAATTAAATCACTAACAAACCCCAATAACAATTTAAAAGTGGTGAAGGCCCCTTTTTCAGTGGTCTACTTTGTGATCAAACTCATTGTGAGGCAGACACTGTGCTAGGTACTGCGTTGAACAGAGAGACAGCTAAGACAGAGCCACTGTCCTCGGGAATGTCCACTCTAGTTGGAGAGCTAAGCATAAAGCATAGGATCCAATCAATGAGAAATGCAAGAGAGTAGGGAAACTACGTACCAGCATCTCAGAGAAGAGAGCTACCAATATAAGTTGAAATAGCAATGGAAGGTAAGACCTGCAATTGGGTGAGCACTAACTATCATCTGGGAGCATGCTAGTCACAACCCCCACCCCCTCTAGCACATGCATTTCTGCCTCGCACCAAGGTCAAAAGGTGCCTTTTAATACCACATTAATTCAAGATGGCATTGTCATGTATCCAAAGGCGAGGAAAGGGGCGAATATATCACAAGGCTGAGGGTATTCTAGTAGGTGGCATTGCATGTAGACTCAACTAGGACACCAGGCAGCCAGAGGGAAGTTGAATTTCGATTTCAGATTATTCTAGTTGATAAAGGAAAACAGCAAGTTAACAGCACTTCTGGAATAGGGAATTGTCCCAACATCGTTCCTGCCCCTTCTCCTCTTGGGACTCAAAATATCCCTGCTCCCCTCAACCTTGAAGCTGAAATGTACAAAGCAGAGGCTGGAAGAATTACAGACACCAGAGGAGGGGAGGGGCTTGTGACTTCTGGAGGCAAGCCAGGGAAACAGGAAAGGGAGATGCTAGAGAGAGTGGAGCGTTCTAGAAGAGGGAAAGAGTTAAAAGGACAGAGAAACTGGGGAGGGAGTGGAATCAACAAGGGGAATCACGAAGGGGCCGAGGTTTCCGTGGGGAGCCCCTGTGAGCTGGTGGCACAGGTAGACCCGAGCGCCATCATGGACAGTTTTTTCACCCCTTTCGCCTCCCCCTCCACCATCCCATCTTCATTCTGTATGATTTGGATTTTTACCACCACAAATATCAAGTGAAGAGCTGCCTGAGCCTCTGGTTTCTGTGTCTGTGAGGTGCATGCAGCAAAAATGATGGAAACACAATGGCCAAAAATTATATTGAGTAGAGTAAGCACTTGACAGGAAATAACCCATTTAATCCTCACAGAGACGGCAAGGGAGGGGGACAAATCACTTCCTCCTGAACCATCGGTGCCAGGGAATTTAAAGACTCCTGTATGGGACATTTGGTGGAACACGGTCTACTCCAATAGGCAATGAAGGAACAGTTAAGTGATTGTCCTGTCTTCCTTCTATCCTGAGCCCCGCCCTGAATCACCCCCACCAATAAAGAAGAGCTATAGAGACACCCGGGCCGAAACATAAGGAACTTGTTCCCAAGTCACACTCGCAGTTCAACACCCCCGGCCCAACCCGTGTGCTTCTCTATTCTATGAACCAAACAAACCAACACACACTCCTTGGTCAGGACGTAAACACCTTGTGAAAGTTTTTCTCTGGTCACAAACTCAAGCTTGCCTTCCTCGTGGCTATAAACGTCGCTCGTGCACGTGCACACACGCATGAGCACACACACACGTCCTCCTTATTGAACAGGAACGTCCTCCAGTTTATTGTTTATCTCTTCTAATATCAGAACCCCCCACCCCCACCGGGAGTGATCCTCGTAGTTACCTGGCAGATAATGCCAAGACTCTACCAGCCCACTCAACAGTAGTGTCCCAGTCACACCTCCTCTCACTGCCATCTCCCGAGACTCCCAGCAAACCCTGGGCACTGCACCGTCAAAAATGAGTACAGTTCACGTTCCTGACCATTGATCTGCCATCATTTTTTTCCCAAGCCCGAGGCATGCGATTATCTGCAAAGCTGACTTACAAGATAAAATCCCCAGGCCGCTCCCTTCCCCCTCCTCCTCCAACAAGCAGACATTGATTTTACACAGAATGTGCATGGCTTTGATGGTGTTATTGCAATCAACATGAAAAATACCACCACAGTGCTTATCCGGACGTCTCAGTTGTTTTGCCTCATAGCACAAGTGATTGTTTAAAGAGGCTTGACACTGTTGGAGTCTTTTGTTTTATGGATTTTGCAAAGCATTGCTCTTTGTCTCCTGGGCAGGCAGAGGAGAGAGCTCTTTTCTCAAGGCAATGGGCAGCGCTTTTAGAAAATAAGATCCAAGGTGCAGGCCGTCTCTGGGAGTCCCTTGGGCCCCACCTTTACTTGGCGATGGTTTCACAGGAAATGCAACGCCTAAGGGGTCTCTGCCTTTAACTTTCCTCGTCTGGCCAGGTTCCACCTCCCTCCCCCGGAACCTTTACCCCATCTGTTTTCCATGATGCTCTGCCGTTCATAGTCCATGCTGATCCTGAGTAACTAAATGGGTCCTCTTTGCACCCTCCCTGTCTTTCTCCCAACATCCCAGCTGAACAACAGTCTGACGCATCTAATCCCCAGCAAAAGTTGACCAAGAAACTTGGCACAGGCACCATTCACAAACTGTTCCCTCCCCCGGGCAAGAAGCCACCGGCGCAAACGTTCCCCACCTCTTTTCTCCCTCTGCCCGTAGCCACACGGTCATTTCATACCACCCAGCACATGCACCGCATCTCTCCCACTTGAATGAAACAGCCCAAAAGGCAAGAATTGTTCAACACTTTTGAGGTACCCACCTTTGGCACGTTACCCAATTTAAGGCTGAGTTTGATTATATTGAGAAAGAGGGTGAAGGTAGGATTTAGCTGGATAATTCTAAGACCATGTCTATAAGGGTGATTAATAAAATCTCAAGCAGGGTTTCTCCACCTCGGCACTATTGACATTTGGGGCCGGATAATTCCTTGTTCTGGGGGCATCCAACATGACTCCAGACATTACCAAATGTCGCCTGGGAGCAAAACCATCCCCAAGTGAGAAACACTGCTCTGGAGCAGCACGGGATTACCTAGCAGCACATGAGGGGGTGGCAGCCTTAGGCGGAAAATGAGCTGTAGACTTTTAAATATAGGGTCATTTACCCATCATGCCTTTCCCTACCTCTAGTCCCCAGAGCAGCCCCTACCAAACCCACCCAATGATTTTGACCTACCTTCTCATCCACTCTTCTGGGGGTCCATCTGCCCATCTCTATTGATCCTTCAAGGCCCCTGGTTCTAAATTTGGTCTCTGAATTTATTAGTCAATGTTTGCTCCTGCTTGGGGTTCTCTGCTTTTTCAAGTGGAGCTAGAAAGCAAAACCAAAAACTACATGGGAGACCATCTTAAAGGAAGGTGTCTTAGCTTAGAGTGGGGCCAGTAGATTTGAGGCCCAGATCTGCATCTAGGTACCACTGGGCAACTCCCTTTCCTCTGCTTTACTTTCTTCCGTGCAGCAGAGCAGAAAAAGAAGGGGGTTGACCACATCAATGACCGTCACAAACTGTAAGCAGATCCCTAGAGTTTGACAAAGGCGTCTCAGAAACCACTTGGGGAGGAGAGAGAAAATGCAAGATGAGGGACTACAGATTGCCTCTCAAATGCAAGTGCTAAGTCAATTAGAGTAATTCTTTTCTTACCAATTCTACATACTGGGCTTAATTTCCTCCCACCCAAAAGAGCATTTTTAACACACACACACACACACACACGTATGCTTATGTATACATAGAAAGAGGTTGTTATTAACATTTTAAAACCACTGGACTCTATAACCTGATGAATCCTTCTAGTTCTAATAGTCTAGAAAAATCCCTAACACAGAAATAATTTTATATACAAAAACACTTCAATGGCCATTAGATGCCAGCTTTGGGGACAGCAGGAATTTGACCAACTCTTCTTTCACTTTTCCTCGTAGCCACATGAGCTCCACCTGCCCCCATAGAAAAGGCCAGAACATAGGATGCTTTCTAGGGATTTCAACGCCCTGGAGGAGGCAACAAGGGAGAGAAGGGATGCTTGGGGTTTTACCATCTCACCTCGCCTCTACCATCACCTCCACTTGCCCAACCCTCTGTCTTTTGAGTCTTGGCTCTTTCCTCAGCTCTGAGGCCTAGATCTACCAGCTCAGGCAACCATTTCGGCTTCCCCCAGTCCCCCTGAGCCTCCCGGAAGGACGACATCCTCGGACTTCTTTCCAAATCCCGGGCCTTTGACAGCAGGCCATCTCTGCAACTGGGACTCTGAAAAGCTACCCCCAGCCCAGCAGCCCCCTGTTTTATTAAAACTGCTCTTAATGAGGAGAAGCCGCCTGAGTGGCAGCCACAAAGACACTCACCTCCTGAAATGTGGTCTTTGATCACAGGAGGATTTTGCAGTGGGGTAGCTTATAATCCTAAATTTAAATCCTTCCTTGAATTTCAGGGGTTCCAGTATTAAAATCCTTTCAGGATTTTTCAAAGTGTGTAATCTCTTCAGTATGTTTTTTTAAAACTCTCTGGCCCAGTCTTTCTCCAAAAATAGGCTTGCTACATTTTTAACTTCCTTTTTAAAAAGAGAGAAGGAAAGAAAAAAAAAAGAAAAAAAGGAATGCCTTTTAAAAAATTATTTGAGTTGTTTATGTGAATTAAGGGGCAACTGTTTCCAACACATCCAATGAAATATTTGTACTAAAATAAAATGAAACTTCTTCCAACGACTGCAAATAAGCCCGGAAGAAATATTTATTTTAAAAGGGATTATGGAGGGAGAGAAACAAGAAGCTATGCTAAGGAAAAGAAACTGGAAGGACACAAGATAGAAATACAAAACTCCCTCTTTCCTCTAAACCTCATCACAACCACAGGGGAGAGCAGGTTGCTTGCTTATAATAATTTAAATTAGAGTATGAGTTCCAGAGAAAGAGAGGGAGCAGGAAGTGGGGAGAGCAGAGAATGCAGATGAAGAAGGAGGCTCTAGAATGAGGCTGCAAAGTTATCACCCATCCTCAGGTCTTGGAGCAAGCCTTATATTTGGGGTAGGTCTTTTGGAGGGTTGAACAAAGGTTAAAGTTGGAAAAGTGTCCCCAAAGTCAGTCCACAGGTAGAGGTTTCCTCAGAATGGCTGAAGCTCCATGGACAAATTCTTCCATGTGATTTTCATTCCATTTTCATCATCTGTTATAACATAAAATTTCATCAACTGTAAATGTCAGTTCTTCCCTTTATTATTTGCTAATGTCATAAAAATCTGAATTGTTTGCTTTGTTAAAGGGCTTGCTGGGCATTGACTTTTCCTTATTTGTACTTTACTACCCCAAATGTGTGGGGTTTATTTATTTAAAAAAAATAACATCCCTTTTGAAATGGGATTTAAATAACAGAGCAAGGTTTGCCATTATCATAAATGTATAAAGTGCTTTGTGAGTAATAAAATGGATCATGGATTCAGGATAATTCAAACTGAAATGTTATGTTCAGTATCAAGATTAGATTACGTTAATGCAGTTCATTTTAAATGGTTTAAAGGCCATCAGATGCATGTGAAAAGAATCTGTATCATAACTTAGAATAAATAGACTGAGACATTTGTTTATAATGTCAGTGCTAAACAAATCTATTACTACATTTCTGCATGTAGCGTTATATTACCACTGCTATTAAACAAACAGAGCATGAAGATAAATTATAGCTTTAATTATAAACATTACCTTTGCGTATTTATTAATTTAAAATGGAACAATGTTCAATAACCTGAGGTTATTTATATCAGCTAACGTTTTAATTAACTTTGTTGTATTTATGTGACTTGGTAATTGTTGCTACCAGGCACATGTAGCTCCTTGAATAATGGAGGCAATCTAACCTATCCCTGCGTATATTACCCATTAAATGAGATGGTACCATGGAAACTCTGCCGGATAGTCAAACTCGGCTGCACAGGCTTTCTGGGTGAGGCTCCAAAATGGGCCTTTTCCTTGGAAACCACCAATGGGGAGCACTTTACATTCATGGAAGTACTGTGGAAGGGCCAGCAATTGTCTTGTGAAATAAGAAATAGAATCTTTCAGAGAGCTTAGAGCTAGAGAGCCACCCATAGTTGAGCAGGTGGCCAGAGCCCCTTCCTCAACAGTGCTCCAATCCATCGTAGGCATGACTCTCAGTCTTCAAATTCAGACACACAATGACTACCACAATTCTTCAGTTTTCATTAATCAATTTAAGCCCCCACTGCATGAAGTTGATAGGAAATCTCTTCTCAGTCACAGAGTCGTACCAAAATTCAGAAAAAAGGGGGAAAGACCTCTCAATCCAGCCCACCAATTTTTCTATTGATACGCTCCTTGGCCACATTCCCCTTGATCTCCTGGAGCCTTGTTGCTACCCACGTTCACACCCCAAGAAGTCTGTGAATGCTGTGCAGCCTGAGAACCCCAGGGCCTTGACCTTTCCTCCCTCGTGAGACCATCCAGGCAAACCTTCTCAGGGCCCACCCTCCCCACCCCCCAGGGAGCTGCCCCAGAGCAGTGCTTAGGTCAACCTTCTCGGGAGATCTAAAGGTCTCTCCTCTTTGCCAAAGTTAGGAAGAATCTCCACTCCCTTCTTCCTCTGTCCTAAGAGCTCCTTTCTTTTTGTTCTTTTCTTGATAGACATTGGTAGCCTATTAAACCTCAGAATCAAAATATTCAAAACTACCAAAATTCCCTTTCTCCTGAGGGCAGGAAGGGCTTTGTATTCGTATGCTACATAGGCCTTCAAAAATTAAGGGGAAGAAGAAAGTATGACTGTGCAGGATGGAGGACTAAGTCTTGAAGAGACGCCATCTCTCTAAACCCTTGCCCCCACCTTTGTGTACCCGTCTCATCCTTTACCCTCCCAATCCCAGTGGTCCCTCTCCATGGTGAAGGGTCTCTGGATGGGGAGCACATTGAGGGCAGGGACTCTTTCCCTTCCACTAGCCTGTCTCCAGAACGCAGAGCACAGCACCAGTTACATGGAATATGCATAATATGGATCTGTTGAAAACAATTAAATAAAAACCCGTGACCTCCACAGCAGATGTCAGTCAATCCTCAACGAGGTCACTGTCTCCAGCCTCAGCAAGCAAGAGAGTCAGCCGTAATGGTCAGCATATTCCATTGACCTCTTATGGTCCCCACCCCAGACCTGATATTGCAAAATCAGAGGCCAAAATGTCCAAATTTCCAGGAAAGGATTGCAAGAGGATCAAAATGGAAACACTTTCAAGAGACTCATAACATTTTTTAAAATCTATTTTTATTAAAGAAGTTATGAACTTACAAAACAATCATGCACAACACGTAGAATTCCCATAAAACACCCCTCCACCAACACATTACATTGTTGTGGAACATTTGTTACAGATTATGAGATAACATCATCAGACTGTTAACACTAATTATGGCCTGTAGTGTACATTTGGTATACTTTTTCCATACCCCCTATAATTAACACAGTACTTCTTTGACATAGGTGGATGAACATTACAATATTGCTGCTAACCATAGTCCATAGTTTACAGTAATTCTATTTTTCCCATGTAATTTTATAGACTTACTACCTTGTAATAATGATGTACATTTGTTCTAGTTCATCTAGATACAAGAAGGACATCTTGTATTTGTACAATTAACCACAATTCTTAACCACCTCTGAGTTCAATGTTATTCAGTCCCTAGATTATCCTCTAACTTTCTTTCAATTGACATTTACATCCCTAGAATACAATCCTATTTATAAATCAGCAAGGTTAGTTATGCTCAATATAATGTTTTATTATCAACTCTATCCATTTTCACTCTTTTAAAATAAAGTTAATTAAAACTTCTACATACATTAAGCATCAGTACCCCTTCAAAGAGACCCATAACATTTTAAAAATAAACGTTCTTCTTTATCTACTTATATTTTTATTATTTTTCCTCCCATTCTTATAAAAATTCAGTCAAATGATGGGGATACTCACAATCATGTGAGCACACATGCACACACTTGTTTTTCACCTCCACCCTCCCAGTCTTCCCATCGATCCCTTTGACCATCACCTCCACCTAAACTATCAGGAATCCATGCTCAACCTACGACTGAGCAGTTGGGCAATCCTTGTAAATTTCAAGATCTCTAAGACTTTTTCATCTATGGAATGGGGTCAATAATTCCATCCCTACCTACCTCACCAAAATGATCAGTGCATCCAATGATAATGATGGATATGAAGGTATTTGGGCAGAAATAAAACCCCATCTAAATGAAAGGAACTATTTTACTAAAAATCCTTTGGGAGGGAGGGTTCCTAAACAGACCTAGGAAGTCAAGGCTTCTATGATGAGTTGAGAATCTTTATCAACAAGGCTTGAGAAGTTCTGAGAAGACTGAGGGTAGATTTTCACTGTTTGTTGAGACATTTATTAAAGATCCATTACTTTTGTAGAAGGAATAAAAAAACTGGCACTTCTCAAATGCCCTCCCATCCTTGAAGTTCTGGGGGGCTCTTGGTCCAGCTCAGCATCTGCAGGCATGATGATCAAGGGCCCCAAGTTCTCTTCAGCCCCTCTCCAGGGCAGGGGAGGGCAGGCATCCTTTGTAGCAAGGGAAGGGACATTAGGGATACCCTGGGAGAGCTGTGGAGACAGGGTATCTCTCAGAAAAGGACCATGGTGGCTGTTTGGGGGTACATTTCTCTCTCTTTGAGGCATGAAGGTAACTTTTTTCTGAGGACTCCCAAGAGAGAGATGCTGAGGAAATCACTGATTCAGGGCTAAACAAGCCTGTCCATAGCCACTTTATAAGTGATCAACTTGTGGAGCTCATGCATGATAAAAAGAACCACTTAGGACATATGGGGACAGTTACCTGCAGCTTAGGATGGCATTTCTAGCAACAAGATCACACATAAGTTCAAAAGTGTTTCATCCCATTGTTGGTGGTAGTGAAAAATCTGGATGCTTCCTGGGAGCCCATCATTTGGCAAAGGGATGAGTAAAGTGTGGTATATGATGATGGAATACTATGCAGCAGTCAGAAATATGGAATTATAGTGGCACAGCAACATGGATAGACTTCAACATCATAGCACTGAGTAAAACCAAGTTGAATGAGATTCTTCATCCAATAGCATGACACAAATTAAAACACACACACACGGAAAACACCGCTATTGTTTTTCAAGAATGCACTCTCTATATATACATAAATATATGTAAGGTGGATTGGAAGGACATGCATATAAAATATTGCTACGGGTATAAATAAAGAAAAGAGGCATGGAAGTGGAGATGCAAGATGATACAAAAAATAATCAATAAAAACAAAATGTTCCTCAAAATGTACAGATAATAGTAAGAATAACCAAATCTCTTCATTTGATGTACAAATACTTTTATAAGGCAGGGAAGAAAAGTGCCGTATCTCAAACAATTTAGACAGCAGTGAATATGATGACCTAAAAATTATTTTAGATATCTCCCAGTGATGATAGAACATCAAAGTCAAAGATTAAGTGAAGAGTTTGAATAAAGTTATTTCTTGAAACATGAGCACAAAAAATATTTCTAAAGAGCTGCATTATTTTATGTAACATGCTATTTTCAATATGTCTATCTAAGTTAATAAAGTAAATATAATAAGAAAATGTTTGACTGTGGCCCAATATCCCTAAAGGTTTATAAATTGAAGTTAGATATCAAACTTTTAAAATCTCTTCATTAGGCAATTAAGGAATCGCCCCATAGCTTATTAGTGGGCTAGCTAGACACGTGTAGGTTTATTCACTCTTTGTTTGCCTAATGAGATATATTCTCTATGAAGGGTCTCTCTTGTTACCCATTAAGAATCACTCACTCTATTCTGGATAACAACTTGTTCATTTATTCTATTAGTGTAGGTTGCAGTCATTTTTTAAAAGCATGTTTGCCTTCCGTATAAAATTATGACTTTCTGAAGGGAAGGCATGATGTCTCATTCACCCTTGCAGCACAGTACCTGCCTCTTTCACTGTAGACATTTAAGGAATATTTTGAACTGAACCAAGATATCACATACACCATTGCCTTTGTTTCATTTATATTTGTCTTTCTTCAATTAACTAAGTAATACAGCTTTCTTATAAAAAATTTAAGAATGTGGATTTTTAAAAAATTGTTTGGAAGGACACTGTAACAAAAGGTCGATCATACAATACGTGTTTGTCAGGGGTTTGTCTTCCACTCAGCAATATATCTTGCATAATAAATAGTTTTCCTTATCAACATGCTTAATAGCTATACCATATCCCATGGAATAGAATGCCCAGCACTAGGGGATTGTTTGTTTTCAAGTTTTCAGTGTTGGAGATGCAAGGAGAAATAGGCAAAAACACAGTAAAAATAGAAGACTTAGCACACCACTCTCAGTGGTCAAGTGGACCTAAAATGAGTAGGAATACATAAGACTTGCAGAGCTTAAGCACAAGAAGATCTCAAGGATAAATATTGAATTTTACACCCTAATAATAGAGAATGTTCTTTCCTCTCAAGCACACATAAATCATTCATGAAACCTGAAGATACACTATTTCACAGAGAAAACCACAATAGTTTCCATAAAATAAAAAGAATACAAATAACATTCTCGGCTCTCCATGCAGTAAAACTAGAAATCAGTAATGAATAAAAAATAAGGCCTTCTCTCCCTGAAACTTAAAAACTCTTCAATTTAACATTCTTGGGTGAAAGGTGAAATATAAACCAAAATTGCAGAATTACAAACCAAAAAAAAAATTCAGACTATCATGTCAGAATCTCTAAGATACAATTAAAGCAATGGGCAGAGGAAAATTCATGGCCCGAAATATTTATAGCAATAAAAATGAAGCCATGAAAATAAATTCCCTCCTCAAAAAAGTAGAAAACAACCTAAATGAAAAGAAGGCAAGAGAAGTGATAAAAAATAAAAATATAAATAATTAAATAAAAAACAGAAAACTGTAAAATTAATAAATATTTGAAAGTGTTTTCTTTTTAAAAAAAAAATCACTAAAATAAACAAACCACTACTTAATCTAATCAGGACCAAAAGGAGAGGGGGGAGGGAAGCACACATACCTAAAATAAGAAACGTCAAGTAGGAAATATTGAGCTAGTTTGGGTCCTGTTGACTTTGAAGCACCAGGTAGAGATGTCATTGAATATGGGTCTGAGGCTCAGGAAACAGGTCCAGGTTGGAAATAGGGATTCTTCAGCTTACACAGGTTTATGGGTGAGCCCAAGGGCAGGTAGACCTGATCACTCATAGGTCCCTCCCATCCTTCTCCTGCAAGCTGCAGTCCATTTCCCAGGTGCCATGGACTCTTGGCTTCAACCTGGTTTCACCCAGTCAGAGGCCCTGGTAGAGTTGGAGAGCAGAGAAGGGAAAAGGAGATATTTCCTGCCTCCACCTCTGTTTTTGGTGACTTCTCCAACATGGCTGCATCATCCCTGGGGGCTCCAGATCCCAGCATGAGACCCCTCTCTGAGGCTCCAGCCCCCAACTAAGCCAGGTCTGCCATGGCTCCAGCTTCCACAGGGATCCAGTTCCAGGGGCAGTTGGTTCTGTCTACTTCTCCCCTTGTCCTCCAGCACTAGGATTGGTAGCACTTTTCTGCTGTTGCTACCTTCTGGGTTGCTTCAACTTCCCCTGTTTGACTTTGCAGCTCTCCCAACCCTTTTACAATTAGTTCCCCATATTAAATTCCTCCTGTTGGACTACCTGGCTTGTGTTCTATTTCCCCAGTGGAGCTTGAACCTTGACTTCTCACTGCTGAGAGAGAAGGGAAGAGTTAAAAATGCATACTGGGGAGTGCCAACATTTAAGGGAGAAAAAGGAGTCTTGCAAGGAAATGGAAAAGAAGCCACCAACAATGTAGGAAGAAAACCGGGAAAACCCAGGTCAGCTGATCCTGTGTTTCTTCTTCCTTCCCCCAACTGATTTATATTTAATTGGTAGTTCTAAGAGTCATAATATTTAGGAAGCCAAAGGAGTATCTCCCAAGGCTGTAGCTGCATGGCAAGGTGGTAGGGAAAAATTTGGAGGGTACCTCCCAAACACCTTCACAGAAAAGCTTCTGTCCGCCACACCCAGGCACTAGCTGTCTTTTGGGAAAGGGACCCTCAGCCAGACATAATATTTCACTCAGTGACTGGGCCAGGCTATGTTCATAATCTTAATAACACACCAGCTTCATCAAGTCAGCAGTAGTACCTTGGCTATCATTTAATTGCCTGTGGTTTATATCTTGCATATTCAGTGGTTATGTGATTGAAAACTTAATGATTGAGCCACTTAAGTAAGGGAAAAGGAAGACAACACACATTCCATGAGAAATGCAGCTTAAATAGACTAATTTTACATTTCATCAGATTTTTTTTCAAACTACTGAATAAAGAAAGCTTGGGCATACATGCAGGGGGCGAATTCTTTCCATCCTGAGGTTAACTGTGTATTTTTTCCCCTATCGATAAATCTGCATAGCAGTGCTTATAAAATCATCTAACTAAATGTGCCTCATTAACCTATATTTATCTGTGCTGAGTACCCGGTGATCGCTGATGTTTCTGAAATTGATTATCTCCCTCCAGGTGAGTTGCAAAGAACCCGGCCTGAGAAGACTTTAATGGATCTGTTGACATTTCCAAAGGATTTTAAATTCTAATTCCTCTTCACTACCTATTAGTCCCCATCCGTTTTACTTGTTTCCTGTGGGAGTTTCCAATCACTCTATCTTTGTCCCCAAACAGAAGCTCTGACCTAACAGGGAACTTCAACCTCCCCAGAGCTTCTGCAGCCCATCAGAGCAGCATGGTGGCCTTAGAGACGGATGACTTTGCAGCCAAGGAGCGAGCAAAACGTAATCATGCTTTAGGAACTGTGCAGTGTGGTCACTAAAGGGTGAGGAGCAGGCCCCTCAGACGGCAATGCCCACAGGACACCCACTGGCTCCATTCGCAACCCCCAAGCTACCCAGGCAGTGCCCATGGCTGACCTGGTAGATGGGCACCCTATCAGGGCTGGGGGCCTCTCTGCTCATCATAGAGCTCACAGCCCCAACCCACAGAAAATACTCAAGAAATAACCCGTTGAATGACTGAATTAATGACTCGTGGGTGGCACTAATTTAACATGCTTAATATCCAAACGGAAATACTAAGGTAGACTAAAAATTTTCACATCTAAAGAGACTTAGAAATCATCTAGGTTCCTGCCTTCCCTTCGGAGGTAAACGCAGCATCAAAACCAGCCTCAGGCACATGAACAGACCAAAGATTTAAGTCTCTGGGACGTATATTTAACAAGTATAGTACAAATTATAGGTTTGAAAAAAGGGGCAGAAGAGCCATGTGCAGGGAAACTATAAATGAGTCTAACCCTGTTACACTAGGGAGCATAGATTCCAAAGTAAGGCCCACTGACGGGGTGCCGAATTCCTGAGTTTGTCTGCGCTGCCTACAGTGTCTGGATGTCTCTAGAGCCCTCAGGAATCAGACAACCAGTTCCACACATCCAAAGAGTGACTCTGAGCAAGTGACTTAACTTTTCTAAGACTCTGTTTCCTCATCTGTGAAATGGGGATAATAGGGTTTTTATAAACATTAGATGTTAGAATGCATGTTAAGTACATAGAAGCGTGACCAACACTTAATGTTAATTATTATTTAGGTCAGGGAATTTGGTTTAGTTTAGTTTAGTTTAGTTTAAAAAATTTTTAATGGGGGAGCTTTATTTTTTTTTCAGATAAAATCTTGAGAAAGACTTTATATATAAACCACATTAAAGCCGAATTGCCCTGGTAGACACAAGTGAGGGTGGAAACCTGGAACACTAGTTAATCCCCTGAGATGGTACCAACCATCTCCAGAAAAAAACAATTCTCTGGAGGAAATCTGATGTTGGATTTACCTGGAGCACTTCTCTCATTCCATAGATAAGGCACTGAGGCTCCTTCTAAGAGGGGAAGCATCCTGCTTAAGCTCACTTAGCAAATTTCTGACCCACGTTTCCTGGATCTTCCTACCTGCTTTCCCATTGCCTCCAGAATCTCAGAGCTGGCAGGGCCTTTGAGAATGATACAACCAGGTTCTCTCCCACTATAACCTCCCTGGTTGGTGTTTGACCAGCTCTCTGTGATTCCATCATGATTAGGAATTCTAATGCTAGAGAATTCTGGGTGAAATCTGCCTGCCTACAACTTCCACTCATATTCAGTTATCATTTCAGGATATTATACCAAATAACATCCTGAATTCCATAAAGATAAATTAATACAACTCATTTGGCAGTGTAGACACATCTAGATCCATTACGGCAAACAGTTCTTTCCCAGTCTTTGTACTTATGAAAATAATCCAAAACGTAAGTCACCACTCTCCTTCTCCAAGCCTCCTCCACAATCCTTATCACTGTACTACACAATGGAACAAAAATCAAGAGTCCTTCTGACATCAATTAACTGCACTTCTATCCGTGACAGTGATGGGGGTTGGATGAAATAGTCAAGCAAACCAGCTGTCCTATGAATTCTGACCCATGTGCCTTCTTCCAAGGCAGGAATCTATGAGGAAGGGTGAGCAGATGGAACCTGATCCACTACTGACCCCCTAGAAGGAAACCTTCCGGGATCAATCAGAGAAAAGAAGACAAGGCAATCTGATGACTACTCAATTTGTTTCTTATCCCAAGGTACAGTAATGACTTGATTAATTAGAACCAAAAGAAGTTGTGTTGTATCCTGAGGATACAAACATGAACAAGACAAAATTTCTACCCTTAAAGAGCTAACAGTTTAGAAAGGGAGGCCAATAATCAATTCGCAAACAAGAGATTTAAAAACTGATCCAGGAAAAAAAAAAAACACGAGCCAAGGAGCTAAGAGGGACAAGTGTGATATTGAAGCTGTATGGGCCCCAGAAAAGTATGTTTTTAAAGTGAATCCATTCCTGTCGGTGTAAACCTATTGTAAGTAGGGCCTTTTGATTAGGCTACTTCAGTAAAGGCATGGCCCAGGGTGGGTCTTAATCCTCATACTGGAGTCCTTTATAAATGGGATGAATACAGAGAGAAAAAGAGAAAGCCACAGAAGCAAGAAGCTGAAAGCAAAGAAACCCGGGAGAGAGGGGGAAAAAAGCAGATGCCGCCATGTGCCTTGCCATGTGACAGAGGAGTCCAGGATCACTGGCAGCTGGCCTTCAGGAAGAAGGTATCATCTTGATAATGCCTTAATTTGGACATTTTCACAGCCTCAGAACTGAAAGCTTGTAAGCAAAAAAAATCCTCTTGTAAAAGCCAACCCATTTCTGGTATGTTGCTTTTGGCAGCCTAGCAGACTAGAACAGAGGAGCACCTGATCGCCTTACCTTCTTAGAGGGTTAAGTGATGGGAGATCATTATCATATCATATTAGCTCAGTGCTAATCACAGAGTAGATCTTTAGTCAATACTTGATTATTTCTTCTGCTACCTTTAATATAAATTTGATATCTGTTAGAGCATATCCTCCCCTTAAGTTTCCTTTTCAAAAATTTAAATGGCTGTTCTTGCGTATTTACACTCCCCAATGAACTTTAACTTGAGTCTCTCTCACCAAAATAAGACATGCCCCAAATCATTTTATAGGTATTTTTATTTACATTATATAAAATATGTGGGTTAATGTGAGGGAAATGAATAATATCGATTCTTCTCATTAAGGAGGTTGATGTGACTCTCCATTTAGTCAAGTCTTTTCTGTACTATAAAGTTGGTATCCTGTGAGATTTTATGGTTTTCTTATGGAGAGCGCATCTATTTCTCATTATCTTTATTTTTTGGTTTTTATTATTCTTGGCAACGTAAGCTTTTTATTGTTATTTTAACTGATTATTTCTGGAATTTAGGAAAGCTCTTAATTATTTTCAAGCTTGTCTGGTATTCTTATTGGAATTTTATTGGTCTTGATGGCCATTCTTTTTTGGGGGGGAGGTGGATTTATATGTAGAAGATCATACCATATAAAAATGATGATTATATTCTTTCTAATATTGATGCTTTATATCTTATTCCTGTCTCATTTCATTGACTAAGACCCCCAAATGTTCAATAATAGTGATTATCACCAATAGGAACTTTACTGTAATGAAAGTTGTAAGAAAAGCATTTATAGTAGTGCTTTACTGTTAAATTTGCTATCCATTGTTTGTTTCTAATGAATATGCTTTATCAGGTTAGAGGGCAGATTTAAAAACCGTCTATCAATTTGAATATATATAGTACTCAACTATGAAAAAATCATGAATAGAATATAGACCAACAGCCTTATAAGACCCTCAGTTCTTTGAAGAGGACATAAGTTACAGTATTTCCTTGAACTTGCTCAAGTGAGGAAATAACACATACACTTAAGAAAACTTTTCAAAATGAAAAGTGAACAAGCAAAGGGAGTTTCCAAATGATCCTTTGTCAATTAGGAAATTTAAAGTATGTAGAATGCGAATATTCTCACTGTCCTGATTTTGTGATAATCAGGGTAAGCTAAACATTTGCTATATTAGAAACCATGCATGTGTCCCCAGACCTAGTTTTTCTCCCTAGGTCTTTTTTAGAATGCTGGTGATAAACCAAGCCTGATTTATTATATGACCATCCTGTATGGGAAATGACTGTAACTCTAGGTATCTTTGGCCAACCTTAAGAGATATAGCAGGGGGGCGGATGTGGCTCAAATGGTTGGGCATCCGTCTGCCATATGGAGGGACCTGGGTTTGATCCCCGGGACCTCCCGGTAAAAATACAAAAAAGAAAATTACAGAAGGCGCGCAGGCCGCCAGGCCCCGTGCGCAGGTGTGCTGCCAGGCCCCGTGAGCGAGTGAGCCCCCCACGTCTCGCACGCGGGTGCACCGCCAGATCCTGCAAGCGGGTGTGTCATCAGGCCCCTCCTAGCCATGCAGCAAGGTGATGACGTAACAGGAGAGTGACACAAGGGAGAGCCAAGACGAGACACACCAAAAAACCAGGAACTAAGGTGGCACAGATGGTAGGATGCCTCTCCCCCACATCGGCAGCTCCAAGGATCAAATTCCAGTGAAGACAGGGGGAGAAGGATGAGAAGAGGAGCAGGAAACAGACACAGAGAATTGCCCAGTGAATGGACACAAAAACAGCAAAAACGAGAGGGTGGGGCAGGTAAAAATGGATAAAAATAAATAAATCTTTTAAAAAAATATATAGGGCCATAAGATACGGACTATAGTTAGTAGTAATACTTTGACAATGCTTTTTCATAATTTGTTAACAAATGTTTCTCAACAATGCAAAGTATTTGTGGTGGGGTGATATATGGGAGCCCTGTATGATGTTATGCATGTTTGTTTTGTAAGTTCATGGTGTTTACTAAACACTTATTGTTTAAATATTTTCATGTATGAATGCTATACTTCAATAAATTGTTTTTAAAATGAAAAAAAAAAAGTATGTAGAATTAGTCAGCTGCTGATGCTGCCGAAGAGAAAAATATTGAGTCCATGAGCAAATTGCCTAGATTCTCTGAAACATAACCTGAATATGGTCTAATTACTCATCATCTTTTTTTTTCCTCAGAACATCACATTCAGATTCAACACATATTTTTTTAACAGCTACTATATTCTAAGCACTGTGCTAGGTAATTTTACATGGTTTCTCCAAATAGAAAGTGTAATAGTGGATTTTAGATGATATATTCCCAGAGGAAAGGTTTATATGGTCCTTCCCGTGTCCTGCTCAGCATCGCCCCAACTCTAGGTTACAACTTGGAAGAATGTATTTTGGGTGATGATGATCACGCTAAAGGCTCAGAGAATCTCTGAGATGGAAGGGATAAAGAAAAGACCGGGCGAGGGAGAGGAGCACTCCTCCCTTTGTGTCGTGATTCACGTGGGGGTTAATAAATGTTCATTTATTTATTCATTCAGAAATATTTATTAAGCACCTATTATAGGTCTGGTAATTGCTTGGCACTGAGCATATAACCCTAATCAAGAATGACAAGGGTCTTGTTCTCACAGAGCTTAATTCTTGAGCAGGAGCCACCCAAAAATGCATAAATAAAGAATTAAACATGATAATCAAGAAAGTGATAATTGTTATAAAGAAAACAAACGAAGGTGATGTGATGAAGAGTAACTGAGAGTGGGAAGACTTTAGATAAATTCACGGAAGGCCTTGTAAAGGGTGCTGTTTGGGACCGAGAAGGAACTGGCAATTTGGAGAGTTCAGGGAAAATCTGATCCTGGCAGAAAAAGCAGATAGTACAAAGATCTTAAGGAAGGAAAGACACTGTCGTGTTTTAAGAGCATGTGGAGGGTCCCTGTGCCCCGGCATGAGACAGCATCATTTGTAAGGTATCTGGTCTGGTGACAAGTCAACACAGGTGCTATATGTGGTCTTAGAAGCAGATTGTATCAATCCTCTGCTCCAAGCGTGTCTTCTTTCACTCAGCGTAATGGCCAAAGGTGCCTCAAGGCTCTCCCCGGTATTTGCTCCCCTTTACGTCTTTGATTGCATTCCCTCCTTATCTTGCTCTCCTGTTCACTCCACTCTAGCCACACTGGCCTACTTGCTCTTCCTTTAACACGTCAGGTGACATCCACCCCAGGGCCTTTGCACCTACTGTTCCTAAAATCTAGGAATCTCTTCTCCCAGATAGCTACATGGCTCACTGGTTTGCTTCCTTTAGGCTACTAACTGTCATATTCTCAGAGAGATTTTCCCTATTAGCTCACCCAGTGGCCCATATGTTGCCTTCTGGCCCTCGTCATGTATATAAATTTCTTTAACACACTACTGGTTCATATTAACTCTCTAGACAACCAAAACCTCAAGGCCTTTTCCACATAAAGGACTGTCTAGTCAGACAACAGTCCTCCACTCTGATTTCGAGGGTTGGAAATAAAGTGACTGCATATCCCTGTCATCTTATTAATTAGGGCCAGCCCATTGCTGATTTTACACCTTCATTCTCTTATTCAGTGTATTATGTCTTCCTACAAGTGGGGTTGGTCATAAATATAATGGGAAAAAGTTCTCCTCTATATCCCAGATCATCAAATGTGTGGGATAGGATAGACCAACGGCAGAGTGCTAGGGTGACATCTCCAAGAATTAATCCACACTCTTCAGAGACAGATTTTTCAATGGAAGATAAAATCACCAACTCTAAATACCATCCACCTGCCAATGTTCCCAAATCCTCATCTCAAACCCTGACCTCTCCTGGAGATTCCAGATTTACTTATCAGGCTGTTTATTTGGTATCTGCACTTGGATATTTGGGAGATGCCTCAGATTTAACATGTCCACAAACCTGCTCCTCTCCCAGTCTCCTCCAACTCAAAAATATATATTTCTGTCATTTTCTCAAACTAAAAACCTAAGAGGCAACTTTGATTGCCCCCTCTCCTTAATTCAATTTAGTCCATTAATAAGACCTGGGGGGGGAGCGGGGCTCAGCCTCCAAAACGCAGGTTTAACCACTTCTCCTCATCTCCTCTGCCACCACTCCAGTCCAGCATCTTCTTTCACTTGCAACAGCCACCCCAGCAGTCTCTCTTCTTCCTTTTTACCTCCTCCAATGCATTTCAACACAGCTACCAGTGTGAGTAAGCAAAGCAAAACAACAACAAGGCAAAAATATGATTGTCATTCCCTTGCCTAAAACCCTTCAATGGCTTCCCATTAGCAATTAGATAAAAATTCAAATCCTTACCCAGCTTCACAGTCCAACCTAACCAGAGCCCTGCCTCCTTCCCTGCCCTCACCCCGTTTCACTCCCACCGTTACCCTCCAGCCCCCTCGATTTCCATGTTGCTCCTCAAGCCCACTAAGCCCATTCCCTCCCTTCAGCCTTTGCACCAGCTGGGCCCTCTATGTTCTCCTTGTTCTTTACCCGGCTGGCTCGTCTTACCTTTCAGACCTCAGCTAAAAAGCCTTTACTTTTTTTTTTTTTTTTAAGCGAGATCCTCCTTGACCACTCCGTAGCTGATTCATTGCTCTTTGTCACCCCCTACTTTAATGTTCTTCAGAAATGATGATATATTCATTCAAATCTTGACTATCTTGAACGCTCCCCGCACACACTAGAATGGAAGACCTTGGGGAGCTGGGATGTGGTCTGAGTTGTTTAGTGCTGTATCCCGAGAGTCTGGATGAGTGCCTGGCATATTGCCAGTTCTCGATAAATATTGATGCATGGCAGAATACTCCTCAAACTGCAGGCCTCCGCCTTATCCACAAGCACGTCAAGAGAAACCAGGTCAAGTGATTTTAAGATACACTCGTCGATTGCATTCTCTTGAACTAGCATTCTAATAGAGTAAAAAAAAAGGAAAAAAGAAATGAAAATTAGTTCTGCTTTGCTTGTTAGCCCCTGGATCATTGCATTCTTTACTTAATGCTCACAACTAGCTGTTCAATAATTTATTTTTCCTTTATTGGTTTTCTTAAATTACAAAAGCAATGCATGCTCATTGAAAGACAGTCTAATAACACAGAAGGATATAAAGAAAAAAAGAACCAATATACTTTCTCTTCTTGTTTCCAACTTCCTGATATAACCTCTATTAACAGTTTGATGAATATCCTACTTTTTTTATGCATAGACACATACACAGATATATACTCCTATACATGTGTAGTTGTAAAGCAAAAATAAGTGTAGGCTTAGTGTACCAGTAGGCTCTTTGCATGTCCACAAAGATTGATCCTCATATTTAATGGTTACACGTAATTCCATTTCATTTGTTAATTTACTTATTCACAATATACTTAGTTATTTTATGAGTAAAAAAAATAAAAATGCGGGAATAAAGATAAATAAGAATGACCAAATATCAATAATTGTTACAGACTGATAATGGTTACATGGAGCTTATTATACCATTCTTTCTACATTTTCATATATTTGAAAATTTCCATAATAGTTACATTTGCAAAACAATATATGTAGAAAACCTCATACTTAATGGTGAATTACTGAACACTTTCCTCTGAGATTCAAAATGAATAAGAATGCCTGATATTACCACTTCTATTCAACATCATACTGAAGGTCCTCAGCACTATAAAAGGCAAGAAAACAAAAAGCATAAGGATTTCAAAGGAAGAAACAAAACCATCATTATTCATAGGTGACATCATTTCATACAGGACAAAGCAAAATAATCTACAAATTTTTACAATTTACCGAATTTAGCTAGATCTCAGAATACAAGGTCAATACACAAAACTCCATTATATTTCTATATACCAGGAACAAAAAAAAAAACAGAAGATGAATCTTTAAAAAGGTACTGAGAGCATCAAATACTCAGGAATAAATCTAATGAAAAATGTGTAAGACTTCTATGTTGAAAACTATAAAACATTGAGATGAATTAAAGATAATATAAAATAACTACTTAATAAGCACTTTTTATACTCTATGCCAGAATCTGCTCGGCACTAAGAATGTAATAGGCAGTTGAAACAGATACAGTCCCTGTGCTCTTGAGCTTGCAGTCTGATGGGGTAACCAACACTCCATAGGTAACTGCACAAGTTAATGTAATATTGCAAGTGTGTTTTGAGAGCTTTGGAGACGGGATTTTAACCTAGTCAAAGAACCAGGGATGGTTTCTTGAGCTGAGCGCTATAGGAAGAAAATGAGATAAATAGGTGAAGAGGTGAATAAAGGAGCATTACAGAGAAGAAATAACATAAGCAGAGACTTTGTGCAAAAGCAAGTATAAGCCAAAATGGAATCAACAATGCTTGGTATGGGTGGCCATTTAGATTGTGTGGTAGACTGCCCAAAAGGCTGTAGAGATTCCCCTTCCTTGGGTAATGCTCTGTTACCTGGACTCTGGGCTAGGCCATGGGACTTGCTTTGGCCAATGGATGACAGGAAATGTGATGCAAGTAGTGACTTCAGAAGTGTTTGTACATTGGCCTTCTCTCTCGGTGCACTTGCAACCTTGAGACTTCCATGTGGACAAGCCCAGGTCAGCCTCCTGAAGGATGACAGACCACACGGAGCCGGAAGAAACTGGTCCAGCTGAGGACCCCCTGGACTTTCCAGCTTGTCAGCCCCCAGACATAGGAGGGAGGCCTTCCTAGACCATCCAGCTTTCAGCTAATATGTCAGCTGACCTCAGACATGAGAGAGTCAACCAGAGATCAGCCAAGCTGACCCACACCAGAAGAACTACCCAGCCAACACAGAATCATGAGTTAAGTAACATGGTTACTGTTTTAAGTTGCTACATTTTGGCATGGTTGTTAGGCAACAAAAGCTAACCAATTCAGGTTTACTACAGTTTTCTGATCTTACCAAAGGTGTTTCAGGAAATTTCTTTGCATGTACATCCTGGTGTAACTGGCATGTAGCAAGCACTTAGCAATCGGTACTATTTAATATTCTTACTACTTTTGTTTATTTTTTTGTCTTTGTTTTCTGGGAGGTTTTGGATCACAAAAGAGTCACAGTTGTGGCAGGAGAGGATCACTGGTGTGGGGAGTCAGTGATGGGGGATGTGTGGGGAGAAGTGAACATGGGGTATGCCTCTGTGGCATATGAATATATTCAAGTGGTTATGGGGTGTTGTTTTGGTGGGTAGAATCCCTAACAATAACTGAAAGCATATTGAATTCCCATCCTGGGAAGTCCTGCTACATTCTCTAATAGAGCAGCAAGAATCCCCTGAGTATATGGGCAGTGCCTAGCAAAGGAGAACGGAGCATTATGCCAGGCCTTTGATATTGATGGTTGTGCTTATGAACCTTTTCTAGTGAAATTGAAATTTACCCTAGTATTACGTATTGCCTAAGAGTTACCTCCTGAAAGCCTCCTTGTTGCTCAAATGTGGCCTCTCTCTAAGCCAAACTCAGCATATAAATGTACTACCTTCCCCCCATCATGGGACATGACTCCTGGGGAAAAGCTTCCCTGGCACCAAGGGATTATTACCAAGCACTGACTAGCAATGAATCTGGAAAAAGACCTTGACCAAAAGGGAGAAATATTAAATACAAATGAGTTTTTCTGGCTAAAAGACTTCAAAGTGAGTCAGGAAGTTATTCCAAGGTTACACTTATACATGTCTCAGCAAGATCTCAATGACTGCCACAGTAAACAGTGCCTCAAACAGCAGGGCTCCTGAGGGTTCTAGAGACATCTAGACATTATAGGCAGGGCAGACAAGCTCAGGAATTTGGCACCCTGTCAATGGGCCTTACTTTGAAATATATGCTCCCCAATGTAACAAAATTAGTCTCATTTATAATTTCCCTACACATAGCTCTTCTGCCCCTTTTATCTGATCCTATAATTAGCACTATAATTGTTAATTATATGTCCCAGAGACTTAAACCTTTGGTCTGTTCATATGCTGGTTGAGCTCTGAATCTCAGCAGAGTTGCAATACCTACTCACCAGTTCATTGGACTCACCCAGGACAATTAACAAAAGAATGATGATGGACAATGCCCATCCCAGGAAGTGGAGAGTGTCTGCAACTGCAAGAAATATAGTTCCATCCATCTGTCCCATGGGATCTAAGCCCTCTCTCAATCAAAGAAGTATGGGCATTACCATCCAAAAATCCTCAAGATGGAGGAATGAACAAGCATAAGGGGGAAGAGCAACTATGGATTAAAGTACACTTATGATTATTCTAGCAATGGAAGAACTTGTATCATTGATATAAAGTCAGTGGCCACCAGAGTTTCTGAAGGGAAGGAGAGGGAAGAATAGGTGCATCATGAGGGAATTTTGGGGACATTGGAATTGTCCTGCATGACATTGCAATGACAGATATAGACCATCATATATTTTGTCACAACTTATAAAATTGTGCACGGGAAAGTGTAAACTATAATGTAAACTATAGTCCTTGGTTAGTACAATGTTTCTATGTGTGTTCGTCAATTGTAACAAAAGGACCACACTAATGGAAGATGTTGTTAATGTGGGAAAATGCAGGAAGGATGGGTGGGGGTATATGGGAATGCCCTATTTTTTTTTTAAATATTTATTTTATTTATTTATTTCTCCCCACCCCAACCTCATTGTCTGTGCTCTCTGTCTGCTCTCTGTGTCTGCTTGTCTTTTTAGGAGGAATCAGGAACTGAACCCAGGACCATGTGGGAGGGAGGAGCCCAATTACTTGAGCCACCTCCACTCCCTGCTTGTTGTGTCTCTCATTGTGTTTCCTCATTGTGTCTCCTTGTTGCATCATCTCATTGCATCATCTTGTTGCATCAGCTTGCCACACCAGCCCATCGGCATCAGCTTGCTGTCTTGCTCATCTTCTTTAGGAGGCACCGGGAACCGAACCCAGGATTTCCCATGGGGTAGGTGGGTGCCTAACTACTTGAGCCACATCTGCTTTCTCCCTATATTTTTGATGTAGCATTTACGTAATCTAAAGCTTTTTTAAAAATAAAAAAATAAAAATAAAATAGATAAAATTAGGAAGTTGTAGAGATGAGGAAGCTGAAACGGAGCTAAGTTAAACTGAAATACCCAATTCATATACAGGGAAGGAGCTATTTGGGATTAGTAGCCAGGTTTTCAAATCCCAGTTCAGTGTTCATTCAAATCTATTGTTTTTCTTATCTTGCTCATGAAAGAAAAGCAACCCATTTTCCAAAGTCAAAACCAAAGGAGCTCAAATTCAGTTTGCTGGGTTACAACAATCTGAGTTTTTTTTGTTTGTTTTTCAATCTGTGTCCTTAAATCCTGACAATATACCTGCACTTGTCAGACTTTTAAGAAGAGTTCCAACAGGAAAGACCACTGGGAGGTCTCACTCTATTTTCCATAGAAAAATATTGCTGTCCTCTGGGAAGGAAATGTACTAGACAAGCATTTTCCCTAATCTGATTGGTCCACTAGTAGTCACAAATCATGAAGGGTTAAACAAAAATTATGAATTCTCTTCAGCAGGGGGTGGTAATTTTTTTTTTTTTTTCGTCCAGTCTGGGGAATTACAAAAATATTGTTCTCCTGGAACTTGGAAGGAGAGTTCGGCAAACAATATGAATTTCAGGAAAATATTTTTGCCATTAATTATGTCATAAGCAAAAGAGTAAAATAAACTGTTTATTATCACAAATAAAATGCTTTTGATCAGTCAACTGAAAAACTAATTTCATTTTCTCATTACACTGCCTCAGGCATCCTTTAGCATCAATTTTTATTATAGCAAAAGCAAGGAAATTAAAATGATCAGTTATGGTGTAGAGAAAAACATTTGCTTCAGAGTTTTTAAAAGTAAGAATAATAAAATCCTGAGCCTTTTTATCATTCATAATAATCACAACTCCTCTGGTGAGGGAGGAATTCTTCTCCAGTGGTCTAAAGTACCATCCCACCATAACCCTCTCCTTGCTCCCCTTGAAATCCCCAAGGTTGGTCACTACTGAGAGGGATACCAGGGCCCCTGTTCATGTGTCTAGAAGAGATTGGGTTGGAGATCCAGGCCAACTGGCTCAAAGATCCACCCATGGAACAGGGTGGGAAAGGGCTCTATTTCTACCCAAAGAAGCTAAAGAAGAAAACTATGCAGAGGGTTGGGTAGGAATGGGCCCAGCAGTCAAAATCATGGAAAGAGAAATGATGTCCAAAAAAAAAAAACAACCACAAGAAGTTAGAAGACAAATTTTCCAAACCTGGCCCTGTCCCTTATGAACTAATGTGATCACAGATGCTATTCACAGACTGAGTGTCTTGACTTAATACAGTGGTATAAAGTACAAACAAGGCTACTTAGGTGAAAGCACTTTGTGAAATACTAAGTAGAGGCCATTTAACATGTTTTTTAAGATAACAGAGTGCCTTGGCTGGGTGGATCTAGGACTTGGTTACTTCTAGTGGGGAATCATCAGCTATGAGCAGAAGCAATGTTTTTTGGGATTGAGAAAGAGGAAGCTGCTCTGGTGTAGGTAGCAATGGGAGGGAAAGAAAGAAAGCTTGGGCAATGGAGTGGCAAAGAAAGAAAGCTTGAGCAATGGAGTGGCGGCACAGTCTCTGGCCCTTTGCCATCCTGGAGGACCTGATTGAGGACCTTATGGAAGGAGAAATAGGGAGAAACTGAAAGAGTTGTGACTGTGAAACTTGGAGGGACTAGACTTAGATGACAGGTTGTTGAGGGGCTTTGTCCTGTCTGTCCTCACAGACAGTGCGGCTTTGGCAGTTTGATGGAGTTAGAGTTCATCACACAGAGGTGATGATGAAAGTCTTAACAGGAAGGCAAAGGCAGGAAAAAATGAGGACACTTGCCCTTGAGTACACATAAGCCCACCACATCCAAACCCGGGGATGCCCTAAAATGCTCAAGCAGAGTTCTCTTCTTATGACTGCTGTCACTGGTAAAAGAGAAGTGAAGCGGCTTATCTACTGTGCCTACCCACAGACCCCAATCAAGAAGCCATTGTCCTCTCTGATGAAAGTTGAACAAACATTGCCATTTTCACAATATGCTCAAGAGAGACAAGATATTTTGAGCCTGTACTCTCTGAGCAGCTCTGTACACCAGGTGAGAGACAAAACAAGCCCCACATAGACCCTTCCCTCAAGGATATGTCTATCTACTGCAGATCAACTCTTGGACATGAATCAATTTGGAGAGCAAATAGAATACATTGTATAACTGTGTGGTTCCAGTCAGAAAGGATGGGAAATGGGGTGGGAGAGGGTAAGGGGAGGGGTCTTCTCGAGGAGTTTGGGCTTGAAGGATAAGATGCTCACCAGTATATGACCTGATTATTAATAATCTCCTTTATTTTTACTTACTCCACTGCTTCAGAAATGCAGGTTGTTCTCCCATCATGTACTCCAAGGAAGGACTTGCTAATGGATCACTAGATCCAGATACTCAAAATATCACCAGTAAATTATCCTAATCCCTCAGCAGCATTGCATTCCTCATCATTGGCTCCATTATCAGGCAGACTCTCCCAATGTGTAACCAGGACTTCTAATCTTACATGCTCAAGTGAAGGAGAATGCCTCTTTTCTAACAGTTCTAGTACTGAGAGTCTCCTTGACCCTGAACCACCTGGTTTGGGCCATGGGCCCATCCTTGAACAAACTGCTAGTCCAGGGCAATAAAACATTCTGATGGGCCAGGCTTGGATCACATGATCTGTCCTGGAGCTGGGGGAGAGTCAGATACCCCCAGACACACAGGGACTAAGAGAGAAAGGAGGTTCCTCATAAAATGCGGGTGTCCCGACTAGAGAGGACTGGCGTGAAGACAAAAATCAGCAGATGGCTCTGTAAACACTAACTTAACCTTTTCCAAGCTTTCATTAGTGCTTGGTTTAGGGCAGGGAGGAGATCTGAGGGTAAATTCTGGCTCTCCTCATGCCTGTGGCATTCGACACGCATACGCAGGTACAAGGCATGTACAGGGCAACTCTTTTTCTCCAGCCGAGATCTCCCAGCCTGATAAAAAGTCCAATTAATCCAACTGCCTCTCAGTAATCCACCAGCCCATTTGGTAACCATCTGCAGTCCTCATTTCATGAGGCAGCCCAAATTAAAGAGGCCTGTATTTGGTTTTTTTGGAAAATGTTATGATTTTTCAAGTAAACAGTAGAAACTTTATAAAGCCATGAGATTTATTGAAACTGCCAAACTGTCTGGACTTGATCAAACTGGTTTATGCTGGTTTAAATGTGTGCTCCATTCTATTTTATTATCATAAACAATAACTTTTATTTATTTATGCAGGACCAGAACTTCTCTTCATGTTTTTCATATATGATTTCCTTTGATCCTCACCAAAGGAGGATACTGGCAACCTGAGTGATTGAGGATTTCCAGAGCTCAACTTGGTGCCAGGCTTCTGGGGTTTGGAACCCAGCTCTTTGGAATGAACTGGAACCAGAGCTCCTTCTGGTATATCCTATTGTGCCTTGACTCAGCTGAGCACCTACACCACCACTCAAATACCCTCTAGCCTCATTCTTTACCAGTCCAATATTGAAAAGAAAGAATAAATGAAAGAATCACCTGCTCACTATTCACACCTGGGATTTGCTCAACTTCTAGCCTAGATGGCCAAGGTCATTATATCCAATTATATCCAATAGGCAGATTTATTGCTTCTGTGGGCAAAACCACTGTCCTAAACACTCCAGTAGGATACACAGATGATAAAGGAATGTTACCCTTAGCAAATGCAATGCCTACTTGTAGAAACAAGACAAACTTGATCAAGTAAAAAATGATATGTGTTTGTGAAAATTTTATAAGCATTTAAGATGGGGGTGGATAAAAGAGTTTAAGACAAAATAAATGAAAAGGAGGCCTTACACAATCTATGATAAAATTCCACACAAATCGTAAAGAGGACGATGGAGAAAGAGTTCAAAGAAAAGACGGCATTTAAAAAATCCATTCTTTAAAGGTCCATCCTGCCAAATCAAACCTAAGGACAGCTAATTACTTGAAGTTTCCCAGAACCTAGTCAAGACTGGATCCTCTAAAAAGTTATAAACCCTGCTCCATAGCCCATTTGTGAATGATTATGCATTATTCTTAGCAATTGGTTAATGACATACCATAACTGTTCTCAAATTTGGAAATGCATGAGCTTGTCTTGTCTTTACTAGTTAATCATAAACTTCATGAAGACAGAAACTTTGTTCTCTACCTTATCTTTCCTTCCCTACGATGCCTGACCAGAGTTTGTGTCCAAAACAAAAGCTAAATACCATAAAACTGGTATTGAAATAAATCTAATTTAGCTAAGGAGCTCTAAGTACATGGTTTTTTAAAACATACAGTGCTTCGGAAAAACATTCCCTGAGAAGCTGGCATAACTTACAAATGGATGGGGGACCTTAAGGAGATTATGGAAACAGGACGCCATGAGTTCAGGCTACTGCCAGTACCATACTCATTTACATTCACCTTTGATTTTCTACCTAGCATTCCAGGGGTTATTTTAAAAGAAAGGGAGGGATGAGTAGCTTGGCTGACCAGAGACTTACCCTTGACACACAGGGTTGGTGATATCTTCTCAGTGGCCTCTGCCCTAGCCTCAATGACATTGATTCATGATCATTTGAACCAAGCAGTGACCCATTTCTCATGGGCAGGCAATCCCAAATAGAATTGAAGACCAAAGACCACATAGGAATATGTACCTATAGGAATTAGCACAGAGGATAAATCAAAGAGTTGGAATATATTGTTTTAATTCCATGCTTCAAAACCTCTAGTATTTTTTCCTCCCCTAGCCTGTTAAGTGCTTCCACTTGTGCTTGTAAGATCTGTGATGAAACTGCCTTAATAAATTATTTCTCTTCCGAGCAATGAGTTGATTTAGCCTTGTTTGGTACATCTGTTATAACACATCACAGCCTCCCATAATTACTCTTTTATTTAATTCCACATTTTCTGACTAGTTGTATCTGTTCCAGGCAAGCACTAGGAGTGTGGTAAGTGCCCTTCATTCAGAAAGGGTTCTTCAGAACAGTGTGAAGTGAAATTAAAGTAATTATTAAGTCATAGAAACTAAACACAATTCCACAATAGGCAGAAGGGCTGGCAAATAAACCAGCATACCACAGCAAGAGAAATGTTCAAAGCCTGTGTTTAAAATATTTCCTAGAATCTGGTTCTTGGTAATGACATGTAGTGAGTGAAGAGGCAGGAAAAAGTAGAGCTGTGGATCCCTCTAAGATTTTAAAGGCCCTTCTCCCAAACCGTGACCCAAAACTAGAGATAGAAGCAGAGATGTGGCTGGACAAGCCTGTCTTCTTTAGCTCTTCTCTTTATCTCTCATGAATATTCTGTGGACCAAGAAGCTTTTAGTTGAGAAGAGACAATTAAATTCCAGCTTTTCACCATTGTATCTCTTGGACCAGAGTGAGCAGTAGGGCATAGGGCAATAGACTGAAATTAGATTGTGGCAGAACATGTGTACTGACCTTTTCTCGAAGCAGATCTATTTACTTCATAATGCAGTTCAACTTGTAAGAACTGATGTACTCCTAGCTGGAGGAAAGGTTAAGAAACATGTGCATCTTAATTCATCTGGATTTCAACTGTACTCTAGCCTTCCATTTATTTTATAGATCAACATGTATTGGCCCCAAAAAAACTGAGATGGCAAAATTGTTTTGAAGGTAATATTAAATTGGCCTCTCTATCATTTAGTGCAGTGATTCCCAAAGTGTGGTCTTCAGTAGCAGTATCAGGGTCACCTAGGGACTTGTTAGAAATGCAAATTCTCAGGCAAACCCTCCAGGTGATTCTGATGCATATGAATATATATACATTCTCTCAGTCTTTTAATCCACCAAGTGATTCTAATGTGTACCCAGAATTGACAGCCACAGATCTAGTGCACTGTTTTCTAAAATGTGGAATGCAGCAGGTATCACTGGAGACACACAACTGTTAAGTGGTAGACAGATTTACTTTGGGTGGTCTGGAGCATATTTTAAATGGTGCTGGAATGTGATTTTTAAAAAATATTGAATTTCTTAAAGAGAAAGTTAATCCTTTTCAACCCTTGTGACTACTCAGGAAGACTCAGTTTGGTGGATAGACTCTCTAACATCTCTCTAATATTTGCTAATCTCTCTTTAAAATTGAAAGCGGACTCCAGGCTCAGAATCTCCAGTATTCAACAGTATCAAGACAGAATATGATTAATATCATTGTTTTATTTGGATTGATACTTAGAGGTTGCTTTCTACTTATGTCAGATAATACCAGTTTTCATTTTGTGATAGTAATACGAATTTTTCTTTTTAGTTAAATTTTTTTTAAAAAATAATAAACCAATTTAAAACACAAATGCTAAGTAAATCATTCAAGTGGTAGATTAAAAATGGCTCTCAGGAACTCACATGCAGGACTGGGAGGGAAGAATTTTCCAGAGCATGGTCTCAGTACAGATTAAACCTAATTTCCAATACCAGCTCAGGTTTTCTCCAGGCTTGACCTTCAGAAAGATGACACGAAGCCTGAGACATTTGCCATGAGTAAAGAAAAATTCTATTATGGTAATTACACAATTTACTAAGAAAAGTGACTTGAACATTTCAGAATGATTTCTAACCCCAGAATGAAATCAAAATGATTTGAATTGACCAGAAAATTAAAATGACAAAAATAGTGATTCTTCAAAATTCAGGTTAGTTGATTTTGTGTCAGTCTTTAAAATCACTTAGATTTTCTTATTTTTATAAAAGCAATGAGCCTTATATAACATTTGAAAAAAAAATAGAAGAAAAACATCACAATATCCATAGCTATGTCCCTTAAAGATAACCACTGCTAAGACTTTGGTTAATTTCCTTCCAGTCGTTTTTCTTTCCTTGTAGTTGTGGCACTATTATATACAATTATATATACATATATATATATATACACATATATATATACACACACACACACACACACACATACATACATACATACAACACACACAATTCTTTGACTTACTTTTAGCATTATAGTGTTACTTTTTCTTTTATATTTTAATGAAAATTTTTTGATAATAGAAGAATAAGTAAATATGTTCATAATAAGAGTTTCAATGTCCATGTTTTCCATATAAAAAGTGTATGTAGAATGTTTAATAAGGTTGATTATAAATAATTGGAAATGGATAGAGTTGATGGTAACACATTATAATGAGTATAATTAACACTGCTGATTTCTAAATGTGATTATGGTTGAAAGAGGTAGTCTAGGGAGGTTAATGTTAATTGAAAGACAGCTCGAGGATAATCTAGGGACTATATAATATAGTGATTTCGGTGATAGGTGAGGTTTGTGGTTAACAATACAAATATAAGAATGTTCCTCTATTACAAGGTGTTAAGAATATGGTGATACATGGGAAAAATACAACTAATGTAACTTATAACTATACGTTAAAAGTAATATTGTAATATTTTTGTAGCAGAAGCAAAGATGGTACTATATCAATGCAAAGGGTCAAAAAAAAAAAAAGAATATGGGATTTTGTTTTATGAGATGTGAATATGATCAAATATTTATTTTTCATTTTCTTCATTAACAAGACTCTGGTCATGTCATTTAACCAATTGGTGCTCATTTATTCATCTTTTCAAACACTGGAGAAGCTATTGAGTTTGTTTTTAGAATTAAATAAGATAAATGTACCTGGACAGAATTTTTTTAAGTATTGCTTCCATAATTTGTTAAGCCACCTTTTGTCTGTTATTTTACTTTTGAAATTGAAATGAAGTTAAATTTTAACTTTAATTTTTAAAAATAATTTATTTTTAGGTTGCTTTTGTCTACAAATAATCAAACTGACTGAAACATTAAAGACATTTAGTATTTCACATAACAAAATCCCATAGTAGAGTTGGCTGAAGGACTTGCTGATTCAATTCACCAGCTTGACAGTAGCGCCAAAGACCCAGGTTCTTACATCTCTCTGGTGTGGGTTCCTTCCTCGGACTGTGGGTAAAAGAGCTTAACAGCTTTTGGTATCATATGCAGCATCCCATGGAGGAAGAAAAATCATGTCTTCCTTTAGTCCTTTCTTAGGAAAGAGAAAGCATTCTGTAGAAATTCCTCCGCAGATGCCCCATCACCTACATTGGCTAGATTTGAATCTCATGGCCATTTCTGACTCAGTCAGCGGCCAAGGAAAGGGGCTTACCCTGATTGGCTTAGACCAAGCATGTTGGGAGGAATGGATATTGGTGAATCAACTACCTAACCTTACCCTCCACAAAAGGAAAACTATTCAGGAGGCCTTTTTAGTATATTGGTGCAGCAAATGGTGCAGAGCAATGTTTAAAGAAGATATATAACATCTCTTGATGGCTAATTACTTTTAATAGTGCATAAAATTTAACTAGCCTCAATTAACTTCTAGTCCCTCCATATTTTGGTCCACCCTGCTTCTCCAGCTTTATTTACTCTCCATTTTGATGATAATTTTATATTCTAATCAGTCTTTAGTCCCCCTTCTTCCATGAATATAGTATTTCCTTCTCCAGTGATATCCATCTAATCAGGTTTTACTTCAACTCCCACTCCACATCCCTCCCCTATACTTTCTAACACTTATAGAACACTTCTTGTTAAACAGCATTTTTCCATACACGGTTTAGCTCCTATAGTAAATGTCTTGCATTGGTCTCTCCAGCCTCTGCTTCCCCATGTCTTGGCAATGGCACCCCAAATTTCCATGGAGAAACACTCCTCCCCTACTTTCAATCCACCTGACTATAATTTCTGCTCAACAGAGAATCATGACCACCAGTCACAATGACTATTTTGGGGATGGATGCATGACAGAATCAGACTCCATTAAGCTGAATTTCAGGACTTTTAGAACAGTTGGGAAGAGAAAATTTGCTTTTTGTTAAGGTTGCTGTTAAGATTTAAATGTGGAAATTTTGACAGCCATCTTGCCATCAAAGAGACAACCTGCCTGGGAAGGAAGCCAACATATGCTAAAGCAGACACAAATCAAGAGATAGAGAAGATGAGCCCAAAGTCTAAGAATACCACTGGATCCCCTGGATCCTGCCATGACTAAATATAGTGCCACCTTTAGACTTTCTAAATGTGAACCAAAGCATTCCCTTTTTTATTTAAGCCAGTTTGAATTTGACACCATCACATGTAACCAAGAGAAGCATGGCTAATATGGCTCCTTCTCCATCATTTTAATTATGTTCATTCTTGAAAGCTCAGTTCATGTGCCATCTCCTTCAAGAATTCTTCCCCCATCTACCCCAGTCTTCCCTTCTCTCTTTCTCTTCTGAACACATAGCACCCATCCATAAACAATTTTATCTGCTTAATGACTTATTGTGCTTTTAAAATGAATTTTAACCCTAAGTACAGTATTACAGGCACAGGCCATGTTTATAATAAGTGCCCCTTAATTTCTTATATGGCATTTCTCAAAAAATGAGCTAGAGATACTTATTACGCACTTGTGTCAAGAAGCTATCGGACTTTTCAACTATAATTTTATGAGTTTCTATGATTTGCCTGCTAGGACTCAAGAGGACACACTCATTTGGGTCACTGAGAGACACCCCAAAAATAGAGCCCCTTCACCCAGTTGACATATATGTAAGTTGGAGAACAAAACAAGGAGAAGGGTTGGAGACCAAAACATCACCATTACTAAAATAATAGATAGCAGGTTGGAGATGATAGCTAAGTAAGTTCACTAATACTAAACCCCAAATCAGGAAGACTTAACTACCCAGTCTTGACAGTCTTGGACCAGGGAAGCTTCACCCCACTGTTGAAGGAGAAGCAGAGAAATTATACTTCCTATAGACAGCTCCCTCCCAAGAGGACTAAGTTGAAAATTGAGCCAACCGTACCCAGTTATTACACCATGTTTACAATCAAATATGTCACTCCATTCCCTGAAAGAAAAGATGGAGAGAGGAAGATCAGAAGTGCCATACCTGAGTTGTTCCCTCCACCTTGAAGTAAACACCAAGAGTAGTGAAGAAGCATTCCCATGCCTCAACACATACTTCTAGCCACTTACCTGAGTTATCCCTCAAGACCATATAACAGATGGTTGCTGGTAGTGATAGAAAAGAATTCCCAAAGAAATTATATGGAAATGGACTAAAAGAGTGGGCCATCAATTGAGGTGAAGTAGATGCAGTGTCACGTCACTTGAAATTTTTCTCATCTTTCATTATTTCAGTTCTGCTTTTTTCTCCTCTGAAGTTGGCTTTTTTTGAGTCTTTCTTTTCTGTTTTTGCAACTATGCTGAAGTGGAATTTTATGCTTCAGGAAGAGAGTTGATGAATCATAGAAAGTTTAATTGACAAAGAATTGGCATGTCTTTCACTCATTTTTTTCTGCAAAAACTGAATAACTGAATAAGATTAGTGTCTTACATGGATTATTTTTTCAATAATAGGGAAGGCTATGTTGGCAATAAAAATTGCAAAACAACAACATCATATGCTTGCCTAACCATCCAGTGGAAGAAAATTTTTAACTTGAAAAACACTCTTGGTCCAGCAACCCAAGGACCTGAGTAACAATTACAACTGGAATCACTAAGCATCTACTTTTTCTCCTATGGAGAAATTGGATCCTCTAGGATTCCTAGAGGGAAAAGCAGACACATTAAGGGAAGACCTTACACAATAACCTTTCTGTAAAGCTTGGATGGCACAAATGATTTTGTAAGACATTCAAGTCACATGTCATTAATCAGAAATGACAGTCTTTATTCACATATATTTGACTGAAGCTGCATAATTTTAGACTCCAGTAGGTCTAGATAAATGACCCTAAGTATTGTACTTTTTCAAATTGACAATGATTGATGATGGAGGACAAAAATGAATACAGAAAAGGAAACCTGAAGTAAACATGAAAACCAGTCACTCTATTTAGGGGGAAAATAAGTTTGGGAATTTTCTTCTTCAAGACTTCTCCATTTTCTTGACATCTTTATCTCTTAATTCTGTTTAATCATTTTAACATTTACAAACTCTCTGAGATAGATTTAGTTATGTTTCTTTAAATAGGTAAGAAAGAAAGATAATAATGACTAAAAGAAATTCACCTCCACAACAAATATTGCCTGTGCTGATTATGTGCCAGTTGCTATTGTAGGCACTAGGGCTTTAGCAGAAGCTAAGTCAGATATGGATTTTGCTCTTTGGGAGCTCCCATTTTAGTGGACAGAGACAGGCAATAGACAAATAAATAAATATATGAGATCATTTCAGAGAGAGCTAAGTTCCATTAAGAAAATAGAATAGGGTGATTTAATAGAAAGTGATGGAAGTTGGGGGATTTCACTTGAGAAGTCAAGGAAACCTCCATGAGGAGATAATATTTTAGCTGAGTAGGATCCAGTTTTGCCCAGAGCATATTATGCAGAAGGAGTAGCAAGCATAAAGACCTGAGACAAGAACTAACTTGGCACTTGGGAAGAACAGAAAGGAGGCCAATATGGCCTCAGTAAGGCCTCAGTAAGAAGAGAGAGGTAGTAAATCAGGACAGAGAGATAGGCAGGAACCAGATTATATAAAGCCTTGTCTGTCTTTATAAGGAATTTGGAGTTTTAATAAAGAAGAGGATTCAATCTCATAAAAGCAATATCTATAATCCATTGGACCCCTATGATCAAGTCATTGTGTTTGATGTACTACATTTCTATTATTACACAACCTCCTGCAAAGTCAGGATTACCATTGCCTTTCACAGAAATTGAAACAAGCTCAAAGAGGTTGACACCTACACATATGCAAGTTCAGAGGTAGTAAGTAATGGAACCAAGATTCAAACATCAGTCCATCTCATTTCCAAAGTCAAAAAAGCTGTCCACTATCCCACACTGAGTCCCATCATCGTCACTTTTTCTATTTTCCCAGAAATATTAAAGGAACAAACTCACAGATGTATTGTATCATTGCTTTCAGTGAAGAGATGAGAATGTTAATTAATAGTGTATAATGTATTTCATAAGGTTTGTGTCAAATATTTGCATGCATTTTTTATTCTTTTTTCTTTGCTCAACAATTGTTTGAGCTACTTCTTTCTCTCTCCCCATGAGAAATACCTTTCTTAGATGACTTGAATGGAAGCCTCTAAAGGACAGGTGTTTCAAACAGCTATTCATTCATTCATTCATTCATTCACAGACTTATTTTGTGCCCATTATGGTCTTAGGTACTACGAAGAAAATAATGAATAAAACAGAAAAAATACCTCTCTTCATGAAGCTTATATTCTAATGGAGAAGTTATCCATGTGTCATAATAAAACAAAAATTACTCAGGAAGCGGGTGTGGCTCAGTGGATAGAGCCCCCGTTTACCACATGGGAGGCCCGGGTTCACGTCCCGAGGCCTCCTTGTGAGGGCACGCCGGCTTGAGCGGTGCGGTGGGCTGATGCAGCAACCTCACGGCAGGAAGCGGGTGTGGCGCAAAGGATAGAGCACCCGTTTATCATATGAGAGGCCCCGGGTTCGCTTCCCAGCGCCTCCTTGTGAGGGCAGGCCGGCTCGCGCGGCGCCGTGGGCTGATGCGGCAAGACCTCACAGCAAGGGGGAGATAAGCAGACACAGAGAAGACATGCAGCGAATGGACACAGCAGCACAAGCAGCAAGGGGGGATAAATAAATAAAATAAAATAAATCTTTAAAAAAAAAAAAAAAATTACTTCCCCACCAAAGTGTTCTACAGTGACTGGTGGTCCATCCTTAGTACAATTTCTCCAATGAAAAAAAGATATATTTGCGACCCCAGGCCAAAAAATAATAATATCTTAGCTGGTAGAGCAGACTATTCACACATAGCAAGATTGATTTACCAATTTTCTAACATCAATTATAAATTAATATTTAAAAGCACATACTATGGTCAAAGTACTATGAGTTTACAAGTCCACCAAAGATTGGAAAGAAAGAACAATAACTGTGAAGTAGTAAAATACCAACTAGGAGCTGAATATGGGTGCTTTCAGTATTGAAGTTCCCAATCAGAACACTGGTATTATTTCATAGAGGAGCCACATCTGAATCTCACTTGCTAGCACAGCCAGTATTACCTGGATCATATGGCAGAAAAGAAAGTAAGCTAAATAAAGGACTAAAGCAAGACAGAGAGATGTGCTCTTAAATTACTCCCCTATGGGCACCATTGATAAGGATTCTCTCAGCTTTTGTTTAATCTTAAAAATACATTTATTTCTTCTTTATTTTTAAAGGATATTTTCTCTGGATATAGAATCCTATATGACTGTATAGTTTTCTTCTTTTATCATTTCAAAGATGTCATCCCATTGTCTTCTAGCTAACATTTGTTTCTGATGAGAAGTCACAGTCATTCTTATCTTGGTGCCTCTGTATATAATGTGCGTCTTTTTCTATGGCTGCTTTTACTATTTTTTCTTTGCCTCTGGTTTTTAGCAGTTTGCTTTTTATGTGCCTTAGCATAATTTTCTTTGTGCTTATTCAGCATAAAGCTTGTTGTGTTTCTTCAATCTGTGAATTTCAAGTTTTTATGAAATCTGAAAATTTTCAGCATCATTTCCTGAAATATGTTTCTCTGCACCCCCTCCCTTTTCTGGGACTTTACTACATATGTCACACTGTTTTATATTGCCCCACAAGTCACTGACACTTTGTTCATTTCTATTTATTAGTTTTTTTTCTGTGTTTTACAGTTTGGTTTGTTTCTTGTTGTCTTCAGTTCACTGATATTTTTTTTCTTCAGTGTCTAATCAATAATTAAAAGTCCATCCAGTGAGTTTTTGCATATCTACTAGTATATTTTTTCATCTCTAAAAGTTTCATTACTTTTTGTATCTTCCATTTCTTTCCTTATTAGGTACATATTTTCCTTTAAGTCCTTGAGTGTATATAAATAATGGCTGTGTTAAAGTCTTGTCTGCTACTTCCATCATCTCTGTCACTTCTGAATAAGTTCCTATTAGCTGATTTTTCCCAATTATGGATTACTTTGTCTGGCTTTGTTGCATATCTATTGCATTTTTATTAGATTCTAGATAATATTTATTATTTTTTTAGATTCAGGATTACTGTGCTGAGTTTCTAGATTTGGGTTGTCTTCCTTGAAAGAGTGTTGAAATTTGTTTGGGTAGATAGTTAAGTTTCTTGCAGATTAGTGTGTTCCTGTTGAGGTTTGTTTTTAAGTTTTGTAGAAAAGATATAGAGTAGCCTTTACTCTAGGGCTGCTTCCTACCAATCTCTGGGGTATCTACTGAGAGGCTGGATATTTGATGGATTCTCTCCATTCTGGTTTGTTAAAAGTTGAATGCTTCCCAGCCTTGAGTTAAATCTAGAAATCATTCTTAACAGATCCCCAGTAGTTTTTCTGTGCCCAATCTCATGGAGTTTCATCCTATGCACATGGGACTTAGTATTTTAATAAAAAATTCAAAGGTAATCCTGTGCAAGTTTTGGGAGCTCTTTCTATACATACTCTCTCCTCTCAAGTACTTTGACCTACAAGTTCCAGCTGTCTAAGCCTCCTCAATATTCAGTCTCTTTCACCTTAAGTCAAGGAGACTGGTTTGCTTTCACTGGGTTTCCCCACTCTGTGCTGAAATCCATGAAGGTCGTCAGGCAGAAAGTTTTGATTGTTTTGATAGTTTGATCATAGGTCTCACATTATTTGCCCCCCCATCTTTCAGAGATCACAGTCTCTCTTTTTCAATGTATGAAACCTCAGTGAAGGGGAAGCTAAGCAGTGGTTACTCTGTCATGGTCAGAAATAGGAATACAACATCATTGATAGGAGCAAGTTTTGATGGAGGAAAAAAGTGCACAAGAGGATCTCTTATGGAAAGCAGTGTAGGATTCTGGTTAAGAAAATTACCTTTGATGTCTTACATATCTTGGTTCAAATGCTAGATCTGCATTGTGATGACCTTAAAGGAATTATTATTCATCATACCTCCTTAATGGAGCTAAAGTGAGTGAGGATTAAATGAGAAAATGCATGCTAAACCCATAGTATAACATAGAGGAAGAACTCAATAAGCATTTTTGAAAAATAATAAGGAAAATAATAACTGGGAAATATCTGGAATGTTTTAAATAGTGAGAAAATATAGAATCTCACATACATATAAAAGAAGAGATGGTTATGGTGCATGAGAGAGAGACAGAGAGAGAGAACATTAAACACTGTTTAACCGGATCAGATCTGCCGTGTGGTGCCTCTGATCCTATCACTCATACAAGCTAAATATTATTAGCACGATGTTTCAAGAACAAGGAAAGTTAGAAAACAAGCAAAGAAAACAGTCTGCTGAAGAATAAGCAACTGGAGGACAGGAATCATATCGTACTAAATCTGGCACAAAGTCTTACTCAGAGTGGGGATCCCATAAAGAGTAGGTAGTATAAGAACTGCACACCAAAAACTATCATTCACTAAAAGAATTTTTATTGAGCATCTACTGTTGCTCACACTACAGGTTGACTACAAACAGGCATTCTAATCCCTCTTTGCCCTTTTCCACTCCCATGACTGAAGATACAAATACCAGATGTCTCTTCTCCTAGGTTCCCTGGCAGCTGGGTGAGACCAGGTGATCTAGAACTGTCATGATATAAATTAAATCTTACCCCCTTTCCTTCTGTGGATGTCCTCCTATGAGGATTTGATACTTAAGGTACAGTAGGTTCCTAGTGAATTTGAGATGACAAGGCTGAGTATGAAAAACCAAGATACCCCAGATGGTGAAATGGATGACCAGAAAGAACTAGGATTCTACCTGCATCATTAAACAACGAAGCCAACCTTGGAACCACGGACTTCCAGACTTCTTATTAAGTGCGAAAAGCAAATGTCTTTGTTTTTTAATCGAGGAAAAGTGAGGTTTTTTTTTGGTACATTTCAGTTGAAATAATCTATACATCATCAAGACCACCAAGATATGAAGTCAGTCAGGCACTCCCATGAGGCCTCTATAACAGAAGCTAACAAATGTAGGCAAAGAGAAATAAAGTTTAAATACAGATTTTTAAAATGAATCATAGGGAAGAAATAAAATGTCCAGCTGGAGCACTCAGAGAAGTCTTAACGGAAGAAATAACATTTAAGCTGGATTTCTGGCTGAACCTGTAACATAATTCAAGCAACCTAGATCATAATACATGCTATAAAGAAGTACAAATAATTCTTTGTAAAGTTGGAAAAGGGAAAACGATATACATGGCACTAATCAAGGTACTGTGGGACACACAGAGGAAAATAAGACATGTTCACTACCCTCAGGCACCTTAAAATCTTTACTGGTGGTTGTCAGTGCCAATACATCTAAAGCAAGAAAGATGAAAAGTTTTCAAAATAAAACTATAAAGTGTTCTCTCCCTTGGACATGGGATCTGAGAAGTGAGTTCCACAGCACTGGTTGGGCAGTTTCCAGGAGAAATTTGTGGGCATCTCAGTGGGCAGTTCCCTGCTTTCAAGCTTTGTCCTGTGGCACGTCGGTGAACTCTTCTTCAGTGAGGTACAAACACAAACTCTGCAATGAGGTCTGAATCTCAGTATTGAGATTCATATTTATTCCTACCTGTGTTCTTTAGCGTTCTTTTTTCCTTTTATTAACCAATCCTCTTTTACTGCTTAATACTTCTTTTATATTAAAATTTTCAGGCTCAAATTATTGTGTGGTTTCTGTTTCCTGACTAGACCCTCCTGGTGCACATGCCATTTTTTATTCACATCCCACAGACCCCACCCGAAGTGTCATTGTTCACTAGCATAATAAAGGTTGTAAGAAGAACCAATTTAATTTTGTTTAACTAAGACTTTCCTGAGTTTATTTTACCATAATATCTTTTTAAAGCTGCATACCATATTATTCAAATACTGATCACCAGTATTTCAAGGATCAGTTAGGGAACTGCTCCTTTGGATACTCATCAAAATCTAATTAACTCTTCATAAGAAAGTAAAAGTGCTCCCAGCCCCAAAAGGCACTGATTTTAATTCAGTAAATTATTGAATATCCATAGTGTTCAGGACACAGTGCCAGCAGAAAGTTTAAAATAAATACAAAAACAGAATGTGAAGAATGTCATAGGGAGTTCTAGGCTGCTCTGGAAAAGAGATGATAGAGCAATTCTTTGTATATAAAAAGTATATATATGTACTTTTTAATTTTGAAATAGTTTTAAACTTATGGGACAGTTGTAAAAATAAAATAGAACGCATAGAGAGAACGCCAACATATCCCCCGTCTTGAAACCCAGATCCATCAATTTTTAACATTTTGCCACATTTGCCATATCTATCTATCCATCCATCCATATCTATCTCTGTCTGCCTGTTGATCTAGCTGACTATCTGTTTTCCTTTTTTAAGGATAATATTCCATTGTAGGTATTATGCCACATATTGTTTACGCATTCATCTCTTGGTGGGCTTATGGGTTTCTTCCACCTTTTGGCAATTGTGAAAAATCCAGCTATGAACATTGGTGTACAAATATCTCCCTGAGTACCTGTTTTTATTTCTTTGGGGTATAAAACTAAAGAATTGAGTTATAGGACTGCCAGGACATATCATAGTTCTATGTTTAACTTTTTGAGAAACTGTAAAACTTTCCACAGTGGCTACAACCAACATTTCCACCAACAATGTACTAGTGTCCCAAATTCTCCACATCCTCCCTAGTACCTGTTATTTACCATTTTTTAAATATTAGATATTCTAGTGGATGTGAGGGGGTATTTCATTGTGGTTTTGATTTGAATTTCCCTAACAGATAATGATGTTGAGCATCTTTTTCATGTGCTTGTTGGCCATTTGTGTATCTTCTTTGGAGAAATATCCATCAAATCCTTTACCCCTTTTTAAATTGGGTTATTTGTCTTTTTTATTATTTAGTTGTAGGAGTTCTTTATATATTCTAGATATTAAACCTTAATAAGATATATGATTTCCAAATATTTTCTCCCATTCTGTTGGTTGTTGTTTCACTTTCTTGATAATGTTCATTGATACACACAATTTTTTTTATTGTATTGAAGTCCTATTTATCTATTTTTCCTTTTGTTACTCATGCTTTTGGTGTAAAGTCTATGAAATCATTGCCTAACACAAGGTCCTGAAAATATTTCCTTATGTTTTCTCCTAAGAGTTTTATTGTTTTAGCTCTTATATTTAGGAGATTGATCCATTTCGAGTTAATTTTTGTATATGGTGTGAGATAGGGACCTCTTTCATTCTTTTGTATGTAGATATCTTGTTTTCCCAGCACCATTGTGGAGGAGACTATTCATTCCCCAATGAGTAGGCTTGGCACACTGGTTAATAATCAATTGGTGGGGGGTAAGTTGACAAAGATGGCAGTGTAAGAGGCTCCAAAGTGCCTTGCCCCTCATAACCTCTGAACAACTAGCAAAAACTGGCAAAGCCATCTTCTTCATAACCACAGAAAACAGCTAATGAGTTGAAATAACTGGGTGAGTTCTGAATTAAACATGACAACAACATAGCTTCAACAACAGGACAAGCTCATGGCACCATTGCTGGTCCCTCTCCCATCCCTCCCCAGTCAAGTATGGATCCAGCCTGCACTCCCATTGTGAGTCCCTGACCTTGTTCAAGAGGGGGCAGAGTAACTCTTTTGCACAAGCTGGGGTGCATGTGTGTTGGTGCCAATCCATCAGGTAGCAGTCTGAGAAACTGAACCAGAAAACACTTCTCTGACTCTTACTCCCAGAACCTTCCCTACAGGCAAAAACAGCTTATGGACAGCTAAAGCAGTATAACAAACAATTAAGTCAAAGTGGCTTAGGGCAAAGGCTTACTTGCTTTAAGTCATACGATAAAGCACCTGGAAGGGGGCGAATATCGACTTCATATTGATAGAGGGGGTATTTAATTCCTTTTAACAGGAGAATTCTTAACTCCTTGAAAAAGAACAAGTCTAGGATTAGAAGAAGGCTCAGAAAAGATGGAATGGACCCTCCATCAAGAGTGGGAGAGCACCAGCCAATGCAGAACCAATCTGCAAAGCCTCTGAAACGTGATTTTTGCATTGGTTTGTTTTTGTTAGCTCTTGGCATGCAAGGAAATCTCCGTCATATCACTAACTGGATACAAAAATTAAGGGACAGGCAGATCAGGGACTAAATCCCAGAGTTAACACTTTAAAATATTAAAAGGTAGAGTGTAAGGCAGAAGATTACAAGACAAACAAATGAAATTATAGCCCATTCAAAGGAACTATCAATGAAAAAGACACTTTGGACATACCAAACAGTCTAAAAATTGATCTTCAATATGTTCAATGAGAAAAAGGAAAAAGAACTAAAAGATATCAGGAAAAGTATGCATGAACAGTATGAGAATCTCAGTTAAGAGACAGACATTTTTTAATGAACCAAAGAAAAATACTGAAGTTGAAGACCACAATAACTGAAATGAGCATTTCCTAGAGTGTTTCAACAGTATATTGGAGTAGGCAGAAGAAAGAATCAGTGAACAAGAAGATGAGACAATTGAAATGATTCAGGCTAAGGAGCAGAAAGGGGAAAAAAATTAAAAAGTGAATACTAAAGATATCTGTGGGAAACCATGAAGCTTACCAATATATACATTATGGGAGTACCAGAAAGAGAAGAGAGAAAGGGGAAGAAATAAATATGTACATTCAAGAAGCCCAACAAACCTCAAACAGGATAAACTTAAAAAGAACTGTGCCCAAACACATGGTAGTCAAACTGTCAAATGCCAAAGAAAGGATAGATTTCTGAACATAGCAAGAGAAAAGCAACATGTTATGTACAAGAGAGTCTTGAAGAGATTAAGTGCTGATTTCTCAATAGAAACCATGGAGGCAAGAAGTCAGTGGGATGAAATATTTAAAGTGCTAAAAGAAAACAATTGTCAGCTAATAATTTTTTGTCCAGCAAGACTTTCTTTCAAATATGAGGGAGAGATTAAGACATCCTAAACAAACAAAAGAGAGAGTTTGTTACCACTATATGATACTAAAGGGAGTTCTTCAGACTGAAAGAAAAGAGCACCGAACAGTGAATTGATGTGGCATAAAGAAATGAAGACTACTGGTAAATATGCCCATATGAGTAATTATAAATGCCAGTACTTTTGCATTGTATTTTTGGTATGTATCTCCACTTCTTATGTCTTACAATTTCCAAAATTAACAAGCATAAAAAGTAGTGATAAATCTTTGGTTTAAACATAAAATGTAAAAGATATAATATGTAATAAGTACAACAAAAAGGTGGGAGAAGTGAGGGGTATAGGAACAGTGTATGTGCATGATATTGAAGTTAAGTTGGCATCAAATTAAATGTAATTTTTATATATTTAGAGTGGTAAATATAAGCCCCATGGCAACCACAGAGAAAATATATGAAAAATATATGCACAAAAAATGAGAAGGCACTCCAAATGATACAATGCAAAAAATTAAGGAACCATGAAAGTAGGCATTAATGAAAGAATTGAGGGGCCAAAAAAAGGTATGACTTACAAAGACCAAATAGCAATTGGCAGAAGAAAGTCCTGCATTATCAGTAGTTATTTCAAATGTAAATGGATTAAAGTCTCCAGTCAAAATGTAGAGATTGGCAGAATGGGTGAAAAAGAATGGCCCAACTATATGCTGTTTACAAGAGACTTGCCTTATATTCAAAGACACAAATGGATGGATTATGAAATGATGGGGAAAAAATACTAGGTAAATAGTAACTAAAAGAGAGATGGGGTAATTTACTAACATCAGGTAAAGTATACTATATGTCAAAAACTGTTACAAGGGACAAAAAGGTCACTCTATATACTGATAAAGAGGTCAATTCAACAAAAAGAAGTGACAATTATAAATATATATGCACCTAATGGCAGAGTCCCAAACTATATAAAGGAAATATTGACAGATTTGCAGGGAGAATAGAGATTCTACATTAATAATAGGAGACTTGTCATACCACTTTCAATAATGGATAAAACATCTAGACAAAAGATCAATAAGGAAATAGAGGACTTGAATGATGCTGTAAACAAGTAGACCTAATAGATAGCTATAGAACACTTCACCCAACAGCAGCAAAATATGCATTTTTCTCTAGTTTACATTCTTTAAGATAGACCATAGGTTAGGTCACAAAACAAGTCTCAATAAATTTAAAAATGTTGAAATCATATACTGTATCTTCTCTGACCACAATGGAATGAAGCTAGAAATCAATAAGAGAGGGAGTAGTGGAAAATTTCAGAAACCTGGGAAAATTAAGCTATACATTTTTGTACGACCAAAGGATCAAAGAAGAAATCACGTGGGAATTAGGATGTATCTTGAGGCATTGAAAATTAAACACAACATACCAAAACTTATGGAATACAGCAAAGACAGTGCTAAGAGGGAAATTTACAGCTCTATATGCTTATAATAAAAAGAAGAAAGACCTCAAAGCAGAGTCCTAGCTCCACAACTGAAGAATTTAGAAAAAGAAGAGTAAACTAAACAAGTATTAGAATGGAGATTAATGAAATAGAGAACCAAAAAATAGAGAGAGTTAACAAAATAAAAGTTTCATTGAAAAGATCAATAAAATTGAAAAAAATGTTAGCTTGACTGACAAAGAAAAAGAGAGGATGCAATGAACTAAAATCAGAAATGAAAGGAGAGACATTACTACCAATCCCACAGAAATAAAAAGGATTTTAAGAGGATACCATGAACAACCGTACATCAGGAAAAGTGGATAACCTAGATATAATAGATAAGTTCCTATAAACACACACACTACCTACACTGACTCCAGATGAAACAGAAGATATCAACAGGCCAAATAACAATTAAATAGACTGAATCAGCAATCAAAGAAAAGCCCAGGACCAGATAGCTTCACTGGTAAGTTTTACCAAACAGAAAGAATTAACACCAATCCTGCTCAAACACTTCCAAAGAATTGAAGAGGAGGGAACACTTTCTAACTTGTCCTATGAGGCCAACATCTCCCCAATACCAAAACCAGATAGAGATTCCATGAGAAAAGAAAATTACAGACAAATATCCCTAATAAATATATATACAAAAATCCTCAACAAAAATACTAGTAAACTGAATCCAGCAGCATGATAAAATAATTATACACCAAGATCACATAGGATTTTTCCCAGGTATACAAGAGTGTTTCAAATAAGAAAATCAATTAATGTATAAACTACATTAATAGAAGGGGGAAAAACACATGATCATCTCAATTGATGGAGAAGCATTTGACAAAATCCAGCACCCCTTCTTGATAAAAAAACACTTAGAAAAGAAGGAGTAGAAGTAAACTTCCTCAACATGATTAGGGGTATATATGCAAAAATGCATAGCTAACTTTATATGCCATGGAGAAAGACTGAAAGCTTTTCCTCTAAGATCAAGGATGCCCACTGCTATCACTGTTATTCAACATCATACTGGAGACGAAAGAAGAAATTAAACTCAACAGACCAATCACAAGTAATGAGATTGAATTAGTCACAAAGACCTCCCAAATAAGAAAAGCCCAGGACCAGATGGCTTCAGAGGTGAATTCTACCAAACATTCTTGAAAGGACTAACACCAATCCTGCTTAAACTCTTCCAAAAAATAGAAGTTGAAGGAACATTACCTAAATCATTCTATGATGCAAGCATCACCCTAATACCAAAGCCAAACAAAGATGCCACGAAAAAGGAAAACTATAGACCAATCTCTCTAATGAACCTAGATGCTAAAATCTTCAACAAAATATTTGCTAACTGTATTCAACAGCACATCAAATGAATTATACACCATGATTAGGTGGGTTTCATCCCTGGTATGCAAGGATGGTTCAACATAAGAAAATCAATCAATGTAATATACCACATAAACAGATCAAAAGAAAAAAAAATCACATGATCATCTCTATAGATGCAGAAAAAGCATTCAACAAAATACAGCAACTTTTCCTGATAAAAACACTTCAAAAGATAGGAATAGAAGGAAACTTTTTCAATGTGATAAAAGGTACATACGTAAAACCCACAGATAACATCATATTCAATGATGAAATCCTAAAAAGCTTTCCCTCTAAGATCTGAAAAAAGAAAAGGATGCCCACTGTCACTGCTCTTATTTAACATTGTTTTAGAAGTAATTGCTTGAGGATTTAGGCAAGAAAAAGATATGAAAGGCATCCAAATTAGAAAGGAAGAAGTAAAATTTTCACTATTTGCAGACGACATGATCCTATACCTCAAAAGCCCTGAGATATCTGCAACAAAGCTTCTAGAGCTTATAAATGAGTTCAGTAAAGTGTAGGCTATAAGATTAATGTGAAAAATCAGTAGTATTTCTGCACACCAATAATGAGCAATCTGAGGAGGAAATCAAGAAAAAAATCCATTTACAATAGCAACTAAAAGAATCAAATACTTAGTAATAAATTTAACTAAAGGTGTAAACAACTTGTATGCAGAAAACTACACAGCACTGTTAAAGGAAATCAAAGAAGACCTAAATATGGAAGAATATTCCCTGATAGGAAGACTAAACATCATTAAGGTGTCCATCCTACACAAACTGATTTACAGATTTAACACAATCCCAATAAAAATTACCACACCATTTTTCAATGAATTGTAAAAACTAACTATGGAGTTTATTTGGAAGGGCAAGGGGTCCTGAATAGCCAAAGATACATTGAAAAGGAAAAACAAAATCAGAGGAATCACACTATCTGACTTTAAAACATACTACAAAGCTACAGTGGTCAAAACTGCATGGTATTGACACAAGGTTAGACATACTGACTAATGGAACAGAATTGAGAGTTCTGATATAGATCCTCACATATAAAGTCAACTGGTGTTCAACAAGGCCACCAAGCCCACTCAACAGACAGAATGGTCTATTCAACAAATGGTGCTTGGGGAACTGGATATCCATATCCAGAAGATTGAGAGAGGAACACCATCTCACACCTTATACAAAAATTAACTCAAGATGGATCAAAGATCTAAATATAAGAGCCAAGACCATAAAGATCTTGGAAGATAATGTAGGGAAGCATAACGTAGGGAAGATCTTGTATTAAGAAATGGTTTCATGAACTTTATACCCAGAGCATGGGCAACAAAAGAAAAAATAGATAAATGGGACCTCTTCAAAATTAAAAACTTTTGCACCTCAAAGGGGTTTGTCAAGAAAGTGAAAAGGCAGCCTACTAAATGGGAGAAAATATTTGGCAACCATATATCTGATAGGGTCCTAATATCCAGCATATATAAAGAAATCCTACACCGTGAAAATAAAAAGACAAACAACCCATTTGAAAAATGGGCAAGTGATTTGAATAGACATTTCTCCAAAGAAGAAATACACATGGCTAAAAGGCATATGAAAAGATGCTCAACATCCCTAGCTATTAGGGAAATGCAAATCAAAACTACAATGAGATAGCATCTTACTCCCATTAGACTAGCGGGTCTTAAAAAACAGAGGACTACAAGTGTTGAAGAGGATGTGGAAGAATGGGAACCCTTATCCACTGCTGGTAGGAATGCAGATTGGTGCAACCATTGTGGAGGACAATCTGGCTGTTCCTCAGGAATCCAGCTATAGAACTGCCATATGATCCAGCAGTCCCACTGCTGGGTATATACACAGAAGAATTGAAAGCAGGGACATGAACAGATATATGCACACCAATGTTCATAGTGGCATTATTCACTATTGCTAAAAGTTGGAAACAACCCAAATGTCCATCAACAGATGAATGGATAAGCAAACTCTGGTATATACATACAATGGAATATTACTCAGCTGTAAGAAGGAATGCAGTATTAACACATGGGATAACATGGATGAACCTGGAAGACCTTATGTTGAGTGAAATAAGCAAATTGAGCAGACTCACAGATCTAGAGTCTGGAAGATAGGTTATCAGGAGATAAAAAGGAAGTAGAGGGTTGTGAGCAAATACTCTTATGGGCAAAATCTATGATAAGGCGGAAGGGTGTAGTTGAGCAGTGGATGGGTCATGACAGTGGTGCAGTGACGCTATTGGGTTGAGCAGTGCTGGCTTATTAGGGGGGGTAGGGTGGGGGAGTTGCACTGTCCATGGAACTGGGGCAAGGGTCAGGGTAGAGAGAAGATGAACTCTGGGGATTTATGGGTATGTGGTTGAAACTACAATGTTGGGAATAGTTTTTTGGCAAATATAGCAGAGGAAGGTTACTGGTTTAGGGTGTTGGGTTTGGGGGGCATGTGGGACAGGGTGTACCTGGAGCAGGCTTCCAGGGAGTATGTGAGTATTTAGACTGTCATAGTGCATTGTATCAGTGGGTGGAGACCCACACAATGAACGAGAAGGTATTGGACTCCCATGCTATGGAAGGTATTGGAGTTCTGCTATGTTCTCAAATAGAAGGGTGGGAGTCTCTCGAGAGCATAGGCAGTGCCTAATAGAGGAGACAGGCCAGTATGTCAAGCCCTCAAGTTTGTTTCAAATAACTGTGAATCTTGCTCTTCAAGGAGTGAAGCTTGGTGGTTGCTGTGGGTCCTGAGGGGAGGGAGGAATAGAATAGATGGAACATGGGGCATTTTGGGGGCATTGGAATTGTTCTACACGATCTTGCATTGATGGATACAGGCCATGTTAAATTTCATCAAAATTTATAAAAGTGTATGTTCCAAAATGTAAACCATAATGTAAATCACTGACGATGGTTAGTAACAGTGCTTCAAATTTGCACATCAATTGTAACAAATGTATGACCCACATGTAAAATGTTATTAATAGGGGAAAGGAAAAAAGGGGGAGGATGTTGGGTATATGGGAATCCCCTATATTCTGTATGTGACTTTTCTGTAGTCCAAACTTCTTTGAAGATAAAATGAAAAAAATAATAAGACACAGGGGGAATAAATGGAAGAAAATGTCACTGTACATGCAAGACATAATGCCAAAATGTATTTTTTATTTTATTTTTTAATTACTTTATTATTTCAATTTCTTTTTAATTTTTTGTATTTTATTTGTCATTTTTAAAACTATTGTTACTATTTCATTTTCTTATTAATCTTATTCGGTTATTTTGTTGGCTTCATTTTTGAAGAAGTTTTGGATCACAAAAGGGTTACAACTGTAGCAGTGGAGGATCATTGGTGTAGAGTATCAGTGATGGGGGATGCATGGGAGGAGGTTTACCTGGGGCATACCTATAAGGCATATGAAAGAGTTCAAGTGTTCATGGGGCATTGTCACAGTGGGTGGGCATCCACACAATAAGCAAAAGAATATCCAATTCCCATCCTGAGGAGTTCTGCCACATTCTCTAATGGGACAGCAAGAATTCCCCGAGTGCAGGAGCTGTGTCTAATGAAGGAATATGGACCACTGATGGGTCCTTGATATTGATGACTGTACTTATGAAACTTTTCTTTTAAATTGAAACTTAGCCTAGTATTATAAGTTGCCTAAGAGTTACCTCCTGAGAGTTTCCTTGTTGCTCAAATGTGGCCTCTCTCTAAACCAAACTCAGTATATAAATGCATTGCCTTCCCCCCTGTGAGAGACATGACTTCCAGAGATGAGCCTCCCTGGCACCGAGGGATTATTACCAAGTACCAACTAGCAATACAACTGGAAAAAGACCTTGACCAAAACGGGGAAAGGGTAAAAACAAATGAGTTTATATGGCTAAGAGATTTCAAAGTGAGATGGGAAGTCATTCCAGAGGGTAATGTCTCAGCAGGATCTCATTGACTGCCACAGCAAATATTGCCTCAAATAGCAGGGCTCCTGAGAGCTCTGGAGACATCCAAACACTATAGCAATGGCTGACAGCTTGGGAGTTTGGCGCTCTACCAGTGTGACAGAGTTGGACTCAGTTGTGGTTTCCCTACACATGGCTCTTCTGCCCCTTATATTTGAACTTATAGTTAGTACTAGAGTTGATAGGTTTATGTCCAAGAGACTTAAATCTTTGGGCTGTCCATGTGCCAGCTGAGCCCTGAATCTCAACAAAGTTGCAACAACTACTCTCCAGTTCATTGGACTCACCCAGGACAACTAACAAGGAAATGATGATGGATAATGACCATCCTAAGGAACAGAGAGCGTCTACAACTGCAAGCAAGATAATCCCATCCATCTGCCCCACGGTATCTAAGCCCCCTCTCAATTAAAGGCAGAGTGGGCATCACCACCCCAGAATCCTCAGGATTGGGGAATAAAGGATAGGCTAGAGTAGACTTACCATTATTCTGCTATAGACTTATTATTGTTATTCTAGCAATAGAAGGGCTTTTATCATTGATGTGGAAGCAATGACCACCAAAGGTTCTGAGGGGAGGGAGAGGGGAATAATTGATGTAATATGGGGGTGTTTTCAGGACTTGGAAATTGTCCTGAATGACATTCCAATGACAGATACAGGCCATTATATTTCTTGTATATAACTTACAAAATTGTGTGGGGGAGTGTTTAAACTATAATGTAAACTATAATCCATACTGAGTGACAATGCTCCAGTATGTGTTCATCAATTGTAACAAATGTACCACATTAATGCAGGAGTTGTTAATGTGGGAAAGTTTGGGAGGGGTAAGGAGTGTGGCATATGGGAATCCCCTACTTTTTTTATGTAACATTTATGTAATCTAACTATCTTTAAAAAATAATAAAAATTAAAAACAAAAACAAAAACATTGAACTGGACATTCTTGACCAAACAGTTAGGCAAGACAATGAAATAAAAGGCACCCAAACTGGAAAGGAAGAAGTAAAACTTTCCCTTTTTGCAGATGACATGATCCTATATATAGAAAATCCTGAAAAAATCCAAACAAAGTTACTAGAGCCAATAAACATATTCAGCAAAGTAGTAGGGTACAAGACTAACATGCAAAAATCAGTAGTTTTTCTATACACTAGTAATGAACAATCTGAAGAGGAAATCAGGGAAAGAATTCCATTTATGACATCTAGCAAAAGAATTAAATATCTAGGAATAAATTTAACCAAGGATATAAAGGACTTGTACATGGAATACTGTAAAACATTGCTAAAAGAAATCAACCAACTAAATTAATGGAAGGGCATTCCATGTTCATGGATTAGAAAACTAAATTTTGCTATAACGTCAATGCTACACAAAGTGATTTACAGATTTAATGCAGTTCCAATCAAAATCCCAAGAGACTTCTTTTGCAGAAATAGAAAAGCCAATCATGAAATTCAAATGGAAGAATAAGTGGCCCCAAATGACCAAAACCATCTTGAAAAAGAAAAACAAAATTGGAAGATTTACACTTTCCCATTTTAAAACTTATTACAATGCAACTATGTTGCTTTAAAACTCATTAACAAACAGCATGGTACTGTCACAAGAACGACACACATAACAATGGAATTGAATTGAGAATATAGAAATAAACCCTCCCATCTATGGCTAGTTGATTTTTGGCTAGAGTACCAAGTCCACTCAATGGGGGAAGGAATGGTCTCTTCAACAAATGGTCCTTGGAAAACTGGACACCATATGCAAAATTCTGAAAGTAATGGACCCCTACCTCACACCATATACAAAAATTCATTCAAAATGAATCAAAGACCTAAATATAAGGACTTCCTCAAAATTAAAAACTTTTGTGCATCAAAGGACTTTATTATAATGTAAAAAGACAGCCTATTCAATGGAAGAAAGTATCTGGAAACCACATATGTGATAAGGGTTTAATATCAGAATATATAAAGAGATCCCACAAGTCAACAATAAATAGGCAAACAACTCATTTTTAAAATGGGCAAAAGACTTAAACATTTCACTCCAGAAGACATACAGATGGCCAAAAACAACATGAAAAGATGTTCAACCACATTAGCTGTTAGAGAATTGCAAACCAAAACTATGAGATACAATTTTACACTTGCTATACTGGCAAGCTTTTTTTTAAGAAAAACAAAAATGACAAGTGTTGGAGAGGATGCAAAAAAATAAAAACCCTTTCATTGTTGTGAGAATGTAAAATAGCGCAGCCACTGTGGGAAACAGTTACCATATGACCGGGCCACCCCACTTTCAGGTATATATACAAAAGAATTGAAAGTAGGGGCTCAGATAGTCACACACCAATGTTCATAGTCGCATTACAGGCATACCTTGGAGATTTTCTCAGTTTGGTTCTAGACCATTGCAATAAAGCAAATATTGTAATAAAATGAGCCACATGAATATTTTTGTTTCCCAGTGCATATAAAAGCTATGCTTACACTATACTATAGTCTATTAAGTGTGCACTAGTATTATGTCTAAAAAACATGTTCAGACCTTAATTAAAATGTCACACAGAGACAGGAACTAAGAACATTCTGTTGGAAAAATGGCACCAACAGACTTGCTCAATGCAGAGTTGCAACCCAACTTCCATTTGTAAAACACACAATATCTGTGAAGTATAATAAAGTGAAGCACAATAAAATGAGGTGTACTTGTATTCACAATTACCAAAAGGTGAAAGCAACCCAAGTGTCCATCAACAGATGAATGAATAAACAAAATGTGTGTATAGGTATATATGTATATAAATATAAATATATATACATACACACATATTAGAATATTATTCAGTTTTAAAGGAATGAAATTCTGATACATGCAACAACATGGATGAAGCTTGAAGACATCATGTTGAGTGAAATAAACTAGAGACAAAAGGACAAATATTCTATGATCTCACGATGTGAAATAATTTGTGTGAACAAATACATGGAGTCAGAAAGTAGAATACAGGTTACCAGGGGCTGGAGTGGAGTTAATGTTTAATTGGTACAGAGTTTCTATTTGGGGTGATAGAAAAGTTTGTTAATGAATGGTGGTGATGGTAGCACAACATTGTAAGTGCAATTAATGTCATGGAATTTGAATGTGGTTAAAAAAGAAAATTTCAGGTTGTATATATGTTACTAGAATAAAAAAATTTTTTAAAATCACAGGTCTGTACAACACAAAGAGTGAATCCTAATGCAAACTATGGACTATAGTTAATAGTATAACTATATTAATATTGTTTCATCAATTGTAACAAAGATACCACACTAATGCAAAATGCTAATAGTAGGGAAAACTGTGTTTGACATGGGGTATTTGGGATCTCTATATTTTATGCATAATTTTTCTCAAACCTACAACTTCTGTAATTTAAAAAAAATTTTTTAATCAATTTTCCTTAGATGTGAGGGCTTATTTCTGTGCTCTCAATTCTATTTCATTGTCTATAATTCTGTCCTTTTGCCAATACCATACTGTTTTGATTACAGTACCTTTGTAATAAGTCTTGAAATCCAGATGTGTGGGTCCTCCAACTTTATTTTTCTTTTTCAAGATGCCTTTGGCTATTTGGGGTCCCTTGCCCTTCCAAATGAATTTGATTATTAGTTTTCCATTTCTGTGAAGAAGACTGTGGTGTTTTGAATTGTGTACCCTAGTTTGGACAGTTTGGACACTTTCCTGATCTCAGTCTACATTCTAGTGAGTGTGAACCCATTTTAAATAAGATCTCATCAAGATATTACTTTGGTTAAGATGTGGCCCAACTGACTTATGTTGGGCTTTAATCCAGATTACTGGAGAGATTAATAAGCAGAGTAAAAATAGACAGAAAATGCCACAGGAAAGATGCTGGAAGTCAACAGAACCAGGAAGAGAAAGGAGAAGACGCTGCCATGTGACAGAAAAGCCAAAGAACCCCAAGTATCACCAGCAGCCAGCACCAGAATGCCAGTCTTTGGGAAGAAAGCATCACCTTGCTGACACTTTGATTTTCATCTCCTCTTAGTCTCAAAACTGTGATCCAATACATTCCCATTGTTTAAGCAATCCCATTGTATGGTATTTGTTTTCACAGATGGAACACTCAACTTTGATTGGGATTTCATTAAATCTATAAATCACTTTGGATATTGACACTTTAATCATGTTAATTCTTCCAATCAATGAGCATAGAATGTCTTTCCATTTATTTAGTTCTTCATTCATTTCTTTCAGTAGTTTTATGCATAAAAGTCCTTTACATGCTTGGTTAAATTTATTCCTAGATATTTTATTCTTTTAGTTGCTATTGTAAATGGAATTCTTTTCTTGATTTCCTTTTTCAGGTTGTTTATAAAAATACCACTGATTTTTGCGTGTTGATCTTGTACTCAGCCATTTTGGTGAATTTATTTGTTAGCTCTAGTAGCTTTCTGGTTGATTCTTCTGGAAGCAATTAATTTTTACTCGTAGAAGTGTTTGGAAAACTGTTGTGGAAGCAGGGACATGAGAATTAAATAGTAGAGAAGGAGTAAGATTGATAAAGATGCATATAATGGAGTAAGAAAGGGAAATAAAACCATGCATATGAAATAAGATGAAAAGTGGTATCGGTAGTATTCAGGATTCATGTGTAACAAGTAACAAAAACCCAACTCAACGGCTTCAGCAGGAAAGGGAATGTACTGGCATGAATAATTGAAGTGTAATTTAAGCTTCAGGCATGACTGGATCCAGAGGCCTAAATTAAGTCACCCTGACTCTTCCATCTCTTGGTTTCACTATCCTTAGTTGGATAGTGACAACAAGAGTCAGCTGCTATAAGGTTATGTTCTATCCTGAGAAGCCCTAATACTGAACCTGATGCTGAGGCTGATAACCTGAAAATTAGTCTGGCCCATAAATGAAATTTTTATTTAACACAAGAAAAATAGAAAAATCTTATTAACTCTAAGGCAAGCATCAACCTTCTCAGACCAGCCATGAAACTGGAAGAAATCCATAAGCATAGACCTTAAGGAAGTTTCACCCCAGCAGAAGGTCTGAAGCTTTTTGGAATTCATGAGACAATTCTACTCTTGTGTTTCATGAGCAACTTTAATTGATGACACTCTTAGGGGGAGGAGGGGGAGGACTAAGAATAGTACAAGATGGCACTGTTTCTTGTCAGTGGGTTCATGCAGCTGATATTAAATTCTGAGATGCAATGCAAAAATAAGAGCACTAAGCACTGCCCCATTTCAGTGTTCTTTCTCAATTCCTCATTACCCAGGAGATTTAATATTAGATTAACAAACGAAAGCTGCCACAGTGCTGATGGGCTCTGGTGAGGAACTGCTAACAAGATGTGAACATGCTTAATAAAATGGCCAACTCTTGCTGATATATAGCCAACTAATTACCTGCCAAATATCCAGGCTGTGTTCTCCCTGCTGAAATTGATAGCTTGCTGTCAAAGTGAGAGGGGACAAAAAGGCAGTTCAAGGGTTGGGGAATAAGAAAAAAGGTTTGATATATTACAGTGGACACTGTTTCTCTTTATCAAATTACCTTGGTCGCCTAGAGTTACCCTGTCAGAGAAGTCCAAACTGGGCTTTTGAAGGAAATCTAGAGTAACTTCGAATCCCATCCATACACCAAATATTTTGGGGTGGGGAGGGTGAAAGCTATTTATAACGTTTGGTTCTAGGAACAAAGAAAAGAGAAAACATCCTAGTGTTGTAAAACTCAGTTCAAGACACAGCTATCTTTTTTGCATATGTTTCTTACTGTAAGACCCCAAAGTACACCTCTGTATATTCTTCTTACAGAGATTCTTTCTTGCAAATATGTACTTTCTGGAAGCTTTCACTTGTTGCATTGCTATTAATTTGGAGAGGACTGTGTTGCTTCAGTGCTTAAGACTGACGTTTAGCTAGAGATTTCCGGTTGGGCAAAAGACTAGCCAAGTCACATGACCACTAGAGCTTGGCCCTTTGGCAAGAATACCCATGCAGATTCACCTCACTTAAGTATGCAGAAGCCACCCACCAGTGTCTGGGAATTAAGAGACTTTGAATAAAAACAGAACCACCCACTGACTGTGTGCTCAAGGAAATACTGTTTGACCTGATGACCTTTAGTGACCCCACTGTCAAACAGGGGACCATGGTGCTTTTCCAATTTAGCCACATATTTATCTCATATATCAACGTTGCATCCAAAGAGGTACAAAGATTACATCCATTTCTGAACAAAGAAGCTATTGACTAAGAAAGCCTGCGGCATCAGCTATTTTCTTAAAATCTCGTGATAGAAAGCAAAATAAGGCATCGGACACATAATAGGTCACATAGGTCTTCAAAAGCAATAGACATAGTTTGTTCATTTGCCTAAAGAGTCAGAAACCCTGATTTAGTGGACTTTTTTGCTCTCCAGTCAAATGAATGTAGGTTGTGTGGAATCTTCCTCAACCTGATAGTGTCTTCACTCAATTAGCACATCTACTTCTTGCATATTCATTTGTGGCTCCTTCTCTCTCCTGATTTAAACATGTAATACCCTTTGGTTGGTTCCTCAAGGCATGGTATACTTCTAAATTAGCAGTCTTTCCGTTGTAATCAACAGACGCTAATTCTGGCCAATTTAAAGTAAAAAGAATCTATTAGGCTTATTTTTGGAATAAAGAGTTGAACAACTGCTGGACTTGAAATGGAAGGATCCAACCGGCTATGGAGATTCCACAGTGAAAATTTCTAGATCTTCTCCAAAAAGTGTTTTACAAATCAACTCAAGAATGATAAGAATCACCTAGGAATGCCAGTTAATCCATAGATTCTGGATCCAACTCAGACCTACTTAATCAGAATTTTTAGTGCAGTACCCTGGAATCTGTATATTTAACAGAAAAGACTGAGACATAATGTATAGAGTGCTCAGCTAACTGCACTCCATTGGCTCTCAAGCTCTCCTATGATTGGAACATTCCAGTCAGGGATAATCTTATTGGCTTCTCTGGGACAGGTGTCTGCCCCTGGATACATCAGCTATGGCCAGAAGCTCTGTGTCAGAGGAACCTGTCCAATGTATCAGGAGCCAGTACCAGACAAGGAGAAAACACCAGGAGCAGGGTTGTACAATTCATTATCAGGTCTTTAAAACTCATTCAAAACTTTCAAATATTCTATCAGTCATTTTTAAAATTATAAACCACGGCCATGCTGAGAGTCAGATTTCTTATTCATGTACTTAATTTGGATAATTGGAGAAAGTGCCCCATTGGCAACTCCAACCTGGATCAAGAATTTGCAGGGAACAAAGGGAAAGAAGTCCAGATGCAGAGCCTGACAGTGTCAGATGCTCCATCTGGGACATCATTTATACTTTGGAGGCCCACTCTCTCGGCCCAACTCTCAGGGCCACACCTTGAAATGTCCCCCAATTAAAATCGATCCCTCCTAGGAAAAACATCAAGTCAGTGTACAAGTTTGGGAAAGCCTCAGGGCCCGCCTCACTCCTGGCTGGCTTTAGGGGGTTACTTTTCGTGCCTTCTGCTCTTCTGCCAGGAAGCCCCACAGCAACTGGTTTTGCCAAATGCTGGTAGCTTAGCAGACAATCTTCTTTGTCCACAAGCTCTTAGTCACAGGGAAAATTCAATAGATGGTTTTGCTGCAAGCATATTTTCAAATGCCAGAAAAGCATCTGACAGTGTTAGATGTTGGGAGGGCTATTGTTAGGAAGATTAAGTGCTGTCCCATGTTCAATCATTTATTCAACAGCCATCCAGGGAAGCTAACAAGAGTAGGCAGGTCAGAGGGACGCATTTTGAAGGCTAGACCATTGGAGTTGACTCGAGGTAATATCCTTCTTTACAGGGTAGGCTGAGGGCAAGAGAGAACACCTTTCTAAAGCCACAAACTAATTATTGGCACACACCAAAAGGAAAGTTTCCTCCTTCCCCAGACTACTAGATAATTTATATCAGCCAACTTTCTGAGTAAAATTTCCTTTGCAGAAAGTATGATATATGTGCTGCTAATACCACCCAGCATCCACTCACGCTTCTAGCAACAATGCTCTGGTGTTCCAAAGGGAAACCAGCTCTTCCTGTTCTTAGTCCATGTACTTGAAACCATCCACAACTCCAGGGGTGAGCGGAGCAGAGCATTATACTGGCCCACAGTGATTGGTTTACACTTGAGCACAGGACACAGATCAATTTAACACAGTGAGATTTTACTGGGATGGTGGGAAGGCCAGCAGTGAGCATACTGTGAAATGGGAAATAAGAAGAATTCCAGGATTCAATGAATGGAACCTGAGAATGATGGTAACACAGTAAAAGGCAGAGCAAAGACATGGAGAGAAAATTAGTTCTGATGATGAGAAAATTTGTTTGTGCCCCTGGCACCAGCTGTTCAGGAAGCTACACCTAAAAAGACCTCTGGACTTTTCAGTTATATGAGCAAATAAATGCCCTTATTTTCCCTAAAGCCTATTTGAGTTTTATCTCCTGCAGTTGAGTCCTAATTAAACAGGAATGAACAGAATAATACATTTTTGTTAATTCTACTTCTTTAAAAATTATCTGATAAGCATCTGCTGTGGGCTTCTAAAGAAGTAGAAGGCATTTGTATTTTCACCAGAAGTTGCTTATTGGCTAAAGAAAGAGACACTGTCTATACATGCACAAGGTATAGAATCACTGCTACTCAGAACAATAAAAGGGATTAGGTTGCCAAAGTCAAATGATATACAAAAGGGCTGAGACAAAGCAAAGAGAAAGATCAACATGGAAGGCAGAGGCACTTGGTTATCTTGGAGTTGAAATAAGCTGGGTCAATGTCAAGATTGGGATTTCTTCCCCCTTAGTCAGAAGGGCTTGGGCCAAAGGGTTTAAGGTTGAGACAGTACTGAGACTCCAGGTCACCACCGAAGTCCTCTTGGGTGTCACTGGAAAATCTAACCAATTCAGACCCTCTTCTCATTTGCTTTTTGGTAAGCTGGATTTGGGGAGCTAACCAGATGCTCCAAGGCCTGGGTCAGATCTGCTGTAGTCATCTTGCCACTCCCTATAATAACTATTAGGAAATGCACAACTCTTAAATGAAATGTCTTATTATTTCATATGCAGATTATCTAGCAATCAGTCAACCAACATCTTTCAGCATCTATTTTGGACCTAGAACTCCCCTTAATGGTGAGAGGATTAGAAATGTTCATGTATAAGATATGGACCCTGTATTCCAGGAGCTTTAAAATCAATCATGACCTTAAGTATAGAATTACCATGTGACCTGGCAATCCCATTTCTAGGTATATACCCAAAAGAATTGCAAGAAGGGACTGGAACAGATATTTCCACATGGATGTTCATAGCAGCATTATTCACATTTGCCAAAAGATGGAAGCAAGTCAAGTGTCCCTCAACAGAAGATTGGATAAACAAAATGTGATACACACACACACACACACTGGAATATTATTTGGCTGTAAAAAGGAATGAAGTTCTTATGTATACTACAACATGGATGAACCTTAAAGACATCATGTTGAATGAGATAAATCAGGCACAAAAGGACAAATACTGCATGAGCTCACTTATATGAAATAAGCAGAATATGCAAATTCATAAGGTCAGAAACTAGAATTCAGGTTACCAGTGCTGGGTGGGGGTGGGGAATGGGGAGTTAATGTTTAATTGGTGTGGAGTTTCTGTTTGTGATGGAAAAGTTTTGGCAGTGGATGATGGTGATGGAGGCACAACTTTGTGGATATAATTAACACCACTGAACTGTATATTTGAAAGTGGATAAAATTGGAAAATTTTAGATTGCATATAAATTACAAAAAAAAAACCCACCTACAACAACATAGAACTGTACAACACAAAGAGTGAACCGTAATGTACACTGTGGGCTAAAGCTAGTAGCATAATTATAATATTGTTTCATCAATTGTAACAAAGATACCACACTAATGCAAAATATTAAAAATAGGGAAAACTGTATGTGTGAGGAGGTATATATTTGAACTCTATACTTTCTGCATTGTTTTTCTGTAAACCTACGACTGTTCTAATTTTTTTTAAAAGTTAAAAAAAACACCTATTAACATCATGAAAGAGTTATGAATTGTTCCAGAATAAAGGATGCTAAAGAGACATGAAAACCAAATGCAGAATATGATCCAGGATTGGATTCTGGACCAGGAAAAGAAAGATATAAATTAATTATTGGGACAACTGGCAAAATTTGAATTAGATCTGTAGATTAGATAAGAGCATTGTATTGGTGTAAATCTGTCATTGAAGACTGGTTTAATTGGTTTGGCTGGACTTCCAAAGCCTTCTGTACATTGACAAGTGGGTGAAGAATTGTTTAAAAGATGCTTAGCTGTAGGAAGAAAACACAGATCCCCAAGTACTATATACTAGACTGCTTTCAGATGGCTCCTGCATGTTGGACGCTGAAAACACTTCTTCTTTCTAACCTTTCTAACACTGAAAATCAGCAATGTAATTGCTTCAGATAAAGGAAATTAAAACCTTAAAGAGCAAGCGACTTTTCCTGCTGGGGGACTCTCACATACTGTAATCCATTCAAGACCTGCAATACCACTTCACAGTACACCACCCTAGCATATTTTGGAATGTCCCTCTTTGTCTGGCAATGGTTGGGTAAAGTGACAATATATGAATTCAGCCTACCTTCCTATTTGCCTATTTTCTCTGTCACAGCCCTCAACAAGCTGTTTTGTAATGACTTCTGTCTATAATTGCCTGGCTCTGCTTTCTTCTGCCCTTGCTCCCCTATAGTTTATTCTCAACCCAGGATCTAGAATGAGCTATTTCAAACATAAGTCAGAGTGTGTCATTCTACTGCTCAAAATTCTCCAATGGCTCTCGTTCTCATTCAGAGCAAAAATTAAAATCTTATTAATGGCTTAGG